>JARVGW010000161.1:12774890-12837485 GCA_031762495.1 Anablepsoides rubrolineatus
TGTGTGTGTGTGGAGATAATCGTACCTTCTGCCTCAGGTTTGCTCCTCTAACTCAGCATGTGTGTGTGATTAAGTGAAGATGTAATGAACAGGGACAGCTCCCTCTTGTTTGGTCTTGAAGGGTTGTTTTCCAGCTGAGAGAGCTATTAACCTGTTAGCAGGGGCTGCCTGTGATGTTACATGAGCCAAACAAACCAAAACGCAGACTTTTTTTGGCAACACATCTTTGACAATAAGATAAATCGGAGCGGGGTGCTTGACAGACCAGGCTTTAGAAAACGTACCCGTATATCATAATGCTGCTTAGCTGAGGGCACGGAGTTAAACGGACACTTGTTTCTGTGTGTTCCTCAGACCAGCGCGGTGCTGTGTTCGGGAGGCTGCGCTCTGCTGGCCGTCAGCTCCCTGTTGGCCATCATCACCATCTTCCTGCCTGGTGGAGGATGTGAGAGGAGGATCTGCACCCTGGCGGGATACATGCAGATGGCATCAGGTAAGTCAAGACGCCAGTGCACACAGATGCGCAACTCGTTTTCTCGCGTACGGCTGATAGATAAGAGCCAACAAACGGTGAAGCTCCAAATCTGCTCCAAATGAAAGTCAGCGTCACAGTGTCTGCTTTTCCCAGCTTTCATTATTAAATCCATGCAACAAGCACTGATAGTGCTGCCTATTACCACAATGATAAAAAAGAGCTGACTTTGTTACCCATCAGTCAAAAAAAAAAAAAAAACCCAAAAGGAAACAACTCGAGGACAGCGGCTGCTAGGCAACCAGAGTCTGCATGACAGGGGTGAGCCGGCAAAAGCAAAGCGAGGATAGATTTAGAGGCTGCTATAAAGAGACAATTACGCCTCCTTAACACAGGTCATTTATTCAGGGCTACGTGTCATCCTCTGGCTGCCATTTTCCTTCTAACTGTAGTATTATAAACAAGACACGGGCTGCTCCAATGTTCTGCAGCCTTTACAATCAATACAGACATTTCTTCTCATTTGCTCAATAATAAAATGTGTCCAGAACCTTTAAATATCCTAAAACTGTGATTATCAACTGCTGGCCCGTGGGCCACTTTAAGTTGTTGAAGGGTGGGCTTTTCTGGCCACTGGGGGTGGCATTGTAAACCTAAAAATATATAATGAATTTTAACATTTATTATTATTTTTACACTTTAGGACACAAGAAAATACTATATTCATGTAAACAAGACAAAATATATAGTTCATACCAAGTTTATTCCAAACTAAAACACTGAACTATGCATAGGTTTTTCCCCTCTTAATGCATATCTAATTACACATACGTCCTCTCAGCAACTTTTCTTAAAAGAATAAAAAATCCTGATGTATTTGAGAGAAATAACAATGTGAAATCCACTACTATAGTTATTTATTACATTTTGTTGTGTACTTGGAGTCTATAGGAGTGAGGAAATTTAAATTTAGTTTCTCTTGGTGCTGAGTAGATATCTTTATATTCTGTTTGGGTCAGATTTTTCAACCCATTCGGTTTTCTGTATTTTCTATGACTTTTTCTGAAATATTGCGTCAAATTATTTGTGATCAAATAAGATTGGGACTTACCAACTAACCAATTTCATTGTCTTATTTCTCCTCTGGCTGGGTCAGGCTCCAACAGGTGAGGCTGGATGGACAAGTCTTCCTTTATTGACATCTTTTAGTTAGTAAATAAATGTTTCTGGGTTGCTATATAGAAGAAAACGCCTCTATCAAATTACAATGAACTCTTCTGGAAGCTGGAGGGGGGCGGGTCGTGAAGCGCATGGTTTGGATTTAAAGAGACAGCGTCAAAATGAGTTGATCTCAGAAAAGGGGAGAAAGAGGGGCTTGGGGAGTTACAGTAAAGAGGAATTCAGACCAAAGTATTGCAGTTCCACTTCATATAGACCCCAAATGAAGGATTTAAATGTGAAAAAGAAGGATTTAAAAGCAGGATATGTCCTTTTTAAGCATGATGCCAACATGTTTTACTTTTTGAATTAGTAGTATTCTTCACCTAGTTGGAAACAAATTGACAGGAAAACTGCTAAAGATAGCTTTTTCTTTTGTGGATATAAACAAAAAAATAACTCATGTTACTTTTGGCCAAAGCTTCAAAGAGCTGCTGCAGAGGGACCAAAGAGAGGCAAGTGGCCCCAAAGCCGCAGGTTGCAGACCCCTGGTTTAGTCAGTGCTTGAGCTTAATTTATTTATTTAAAAAAAGTTCTACAATAAAGCTCAAGGCTAGTGTGCTTCAAGCAAACCACCTCACTCACAGATAATTTTAATGTGCAAATTTTCATTTTTTTTCTTTCTCAAATGCATCAAGCAGCCTAATTTGTTCTTAGTTTTTCAGGTTATATTTCTGCTGCTTTCTGCATGTTTTGCACTTGCAATGAAGTTGTAATTTAGCAAGCCTCCAGTCATTTCATCTTCTTGCTCTCTGTTAATTAGAATCATAAGCCATTATTTTTATTTATTATTTTTTCCACCACCCCCAATTTTATTTACATAACCTCTGTCCTTGCAGATATTGAGGAGGTAATTTAAATCCCTGCGTGTGGCATTTGCCTAAGCATAATTAGAGGCTGAATTCCTTGGGCAGGTTAAATCTTTATTGACAGAAGTGGAGCCTTCACAGGGTAACGTTAATGGTGTTTAGAGTGGCGCTCGTCGCTTAAAGCGAGACTCTCATACTTCTCTGTGTGACTCCAGCATCAGATCAATGCAGCTTTGGTAAAAAGAGAACAAATCTCTGGCAACACAAGAAAACTGAGCCTTATCTGTGTGTGTGTGTGTTGTGTGATCTTGCTCAGTGTGTCTATTGTAGAAGACTTTGCTAAATAAAAACGAAGAGCGAGGATCTGGGCCTTTGTTCCATTTCCAGGTCGACTCTGGTCTAGATCGACGGAGGTTTAACAGAGAGCCCACAAAGCCCCCCGAGGAGGGCAGATCAGAAGGGTGTTTGTTTCCCCAGCTCTGCAGCTATGTGTGCATGTGTTGAGTGAGTGCTATCAAAGTGGTGCTGATAAACTGTAACAAGGAGATTAGGAACAATGGTTCTCTTTGTGGCGTGCGTATCATCAGCGCGGCTTTTCTGGCAGAAGCAAACTTTTGACGAGACCCCGCTTGTCAGCCGTTCCTTGTGCACCTCGCGGTGACGGCTGTTTTGATCCTCAGGCCTGCTGCTGTATCTCTGACAGCATATGCGTGGTTGGAGATTGCCTTATTCAAATGACGAGCCTTGAAAGTTAGCGAGTAAAAAAGTGGAAGATTATATTTTACTTCTTAAGCAGGCTTATCATTACCATTAAGAGTGCCAGTGTAGGAGAACTGCAGCGTCCTCAGTTGTTCTTTTGTTTCTTTAATGTATTTTTTTATTCATGATACCCGCAGCTTTAGATAAACTCTTAGAAAAATACATCAAAATGTCAGACTCCATCAGGAATAATGTGTCGTGACTTTTGAAGCAGTACATTTAGAACCTAATCATCAAACATTTTCCATTATGGTGGATTCCCACATAGACTTCCAAGGTTTCTTGGGTTGTCCAGCTCTTTCCTTCCACAGACCTGTGGTCTCATGGGTGCAGTCCAAAATTAGATATGTACTCCATCCAGTGGTTGAGCTGCTGCGCCGCTGAATTCTGCCATCAATGTTTTACGTTCAGAGCGAGCGAGGCTGAATGGTTTTGTGTGTTACGGCGAGAAGCTTTTTCTCCCATCATGCATATTTCACTGGCCTGTGCTTCGTGGTTAGGATTCTTCACGTCACCCCCCCCCACACACACACACCTAAACATTTACCATATTTTACAGACATGCAGTATTTCCAGCTGCACAGTTTCGAGACACCTTGTTTGAATTTCCTCTCTTTTTTTTTTTCCTCCAGGTAAATTCGGTTCATTGACTCACATCCCGAGGCGTGGAAGTGCTGAACTTTGGGTCGGTCATGCTGCGACGCTCAGGCAGATTCTCCCAGAGCAGTTATCTGTTCAGGGCTGAAAACACGTCACACTCGGCTGCGTGTACAAGCGCTCGCTGCACACACCGGCCTAATCTCAGCTGTTCTCCTGCAGGGGTTATAGCCATATTAACATAGAGAACATTTACATTACCTTACTGCACACAACACGTCGGAGACTTTATTTGCTGCACTAATTGCCTCTTGTTTTCTCGTTTTATTGATTTGACCACAAGTGAGTTTTCCCACTTCAAAATATATTTTAGTGTTAAAATGTTTCTTTGGGAGATTCATGAGTAGAATAATAATAAAAGAAAAAGCCTGAAGGCTTGTTTTTCTATTCTTCCCTCCTTACTCATACAGAGATGTTTGTGTTGCTCCATCTAGAGGAGCAACACAGCTTGTGGGTTTTTTATTATTGCAGAGAGAAATGAAAAGAAATAAACGACACGCAGAGCTAACCGGGAAACCATGAATAAAACGTGAGCACTTATGGTTTTTAATATTCAAAAATACAGTAAATTGAATAAATCCTGGGTTCTGTTTTTTCATCCAAACTAATTTAAAGAACTCTTTCTGCCATGCACATTTTACTTCTTTTTTAAACTTGTTCACTTCTTTTAGTATCTTTAAGACCATTAGACCATATTGTAAAGGTTTGAACCCTAATACTACACATCAACAAACAACTAGGGATGTCCCATAATATCGGCCTACAGATATTATCAGTCCAATATTAACATAAAAATGTAAAATCTCTACATTTCGGTATCAGTTTTTCTTCTGATAACAAAAGCCAGATAAATTAATGCCTGAATTTGACCAAAATGTGTCAATAAATGCTTGTGGTCCAGAGACGTTTACAGGTGTGTGATTGATGACATCATCAAACTGGATTATCTCAGGAAAAGCATGATCCAAATTATTGTTTAAGATAAAATATTAAAAATAAATATGGCACTTTTTCCATAACTTTCAGTGAAATTATTTTTATTTTGTATAGGCAATGTTTACCTATGGAATGCAACCAATGGGGGCATATAAGCAGGCATGATGTCTGACAGGAGATATTTCATGTCATGTAATATCGGTTAATATCTAATTAAGTGTTGAACAATATCAGCATATCGAACAATGGCAAAAAGTCAATATCGAGCATCTCTACAAACAGCTGATAAGCATTTAAATACATTAAGATGTATTAATATCACTCTTCCTATTTGTGTTATCAGTTTTGTGATCAATGGGGCTACTGGTCCAGAATCATATTTATTGGCCAAAAGAACATACAAGGATTTAATCTTTGTTGTGCTACAAAACAGTATAATACCTTTAAAATAAGACATGTTAGTTGATATTACCCAGTATAAAAGCAGTGTACTAAGGATTAATCCATAACGTGCAGAACATACACAGACTAGATAGTTGTAGGGGTGTTAACATAAAATTGCTCTCATGGTTTGTCTACATCTACAGCATGTGGGAGTTTCTATTTTGCACTAAAATGCAGATTATCAACAATGATAATCCGTGTATGTCTGTTAAGCACAGATATTAGTGCTTTACTGTATTTCAGCCTCAGGACTGTATTTAAATAAGACACTTCGGCAGCAGAAGCCTCTGAATGAATGAATTCTGCAGACACAGCAGAATGAATGAAAAATAACTGTGAAAGGAAGTTATCGTTTTATTCTCTGGACCAACTTTTGGTGGAACAGAGTTTCTTGTTTGCAGCTAAACCTCACACGGTCCCGGCTGTACCTGCTGAATCATTTTCGATTCTTTCTGTGCAGCCATCTGAGTGTGTGCCCTCTTATCTCCCCCCTCATCAGGGAGAGCCCCTCCAGGTTTTCACCTCAACCCTGACTGCGTTGGAAAGGGAAAGATACGTTTCTGTGAGCTCCTTATATAAACTCAAACTTCAACTTTCATTGTGCTGATGCTGAGGAAGTCTGGCCTGCTGTGTCAGCGTTCCCCTGGGCAAAGCTGCTATGCAGATGTCCTCTGAAGCATGGGGATGAAAATAGGAAGTTGCTTTGATCAAAACCCTCGCTGTGGTATTTCAGTCGCTGCTGGGGACCATATGGTACCTGTGCAGTATGTCAATCACTTCTCCAACGCAGATGAATACATTTTTCTATCAGGCTGGATTAATGCGGCAGACGCCATTGGCAGGATGTGTTCCTCCAACAATTAATTCACACTTAGTTTCTCTTTCATCACCGTGTGAGGGAGGATGATAGGAACAGCTTTCATTTCCCTTTAAGTATTCCAAATGTTTTCCTTGGGAAAAGTCTCTGAACTTGGTGGGGAAACGCTTTTCTTGGAGAGGAAACATCAGCAGCTCGCTGTTTGATTGTTCCTGTTATCTTTGAGCTCCTTCCAGCTGCCTTCAGACACAAAATTCCCATCCAGTTTCCCACTTTTTTATATGATGGAAGCAGCTTTGGTTGAAACGTCTTTTTGAAGAAATGTTTCTTTGGAATTTTTTCATTTAGGACCAAAAGCTTTCCGAATCTGAATCATCTTGCAGACGGCTTCCTTCTTATTTAATGTGTTCTCTATGTGTGTGTGTGTGTGTGTGTGTACATGTGTGTACTAGTATGTAGTACATACAAAGGACCACTTTCACAATATATATACCAACAAAGTGAGGTCATTTGTGGAACGTGTAGACCTTTTCTTGGTCCTCACTTTTTTAAAGCTGTACCACACTCTTTATGTTATGTCATGTCTTTTTTTTAACCTTTTTACTACCCACTGTATTTTATGTTGTATTTTAGTTCGACGGTGGCGTTATATTGTGGAAAAGTTGATGCTGTAACAATACTAAAGTCAAGATTGTTCAACCTTCATTAAAGACAACTTCATGCCATCAATAAAAATAACTCTTTTTTTGACATTAAGAAAAGGTAGAAGTGATAAAGAGGTTTGGTGTGAATTAAGTTTTGGTTAAGGCTAGGGTTAGGGAAAATGTCTGGGTTAGGCATAAATGCAGTTACAAATGAAAGGAAGTCAATGCAAAGTCCTCAGTTAGATGCAAGTACGAGGATGTGTGTGTGTGTGTGTGTGTGTGTAGGCAGTAATGGCGACCAATCACATCATTGTCAACAGTCAGTGCCAAAAATCATGCAGCTTATAAAATATGTGAAGCTCACACATTCTGACACTGTGACAAGATGCAAACCCATGATTAATATCTATTGTCAGCGAGGTGTGAGGCGCAGGTGAAGAGAGGGGGGTGGGAGGCGTGTGTGTGTGTGTGTGTGTGTGTGTGTGTGTGTGTGTGTCGAGGGTGGGGTCCACCCACTGTCAGCATCACATGGCATCTAAACCAGGTCACACTCTGTCAGCAAACACACAAACACAAACAGATTTACAAAACTAAGCGGCGTGTGTTGAAGCTTAATCGACTTTTCTCCTATAAAATTCAAAAGTAAAGTTTTTTTCTGTAAAAATGGACTTTTGAGAGGCGTTCAAAAGCCTCCAGGCAGCTCACCGATGAAACCGAATAAAATATCAGCAATTGACAGAAAACATTCAAAAAAAGAAAAATTTGGGGTTCTGACTGATGAAGACGAGCTTTACCTGGAGGAAGGTGGAGTGCAGATGTCAGAAAAGGGAGCTTAGATTCAGACCACACACATATATTTGTATTTTATCCCTATTAGGACCATTCATGACTTCCATTCATTTACCTGACCCCTTATCCTAAACCTAACCACCCCAGTACATACCTGACCCGAAAACTAACCTAAACTTAATTCATACCATAGTCCTAACCCTAACCCCTGACCCCACCAGTGCCATTTCCCCTCATGAGGATGTCCCATAAGTATCAGTTTGTCCCTACAAGTAGTTATGGTACCCACAAATAGATTTTTATGTCCCCACATAGTGAATACCAGCCCGCTCTAAAGTCTCATTAAGTACCCGAGACAGGGCCGATTTACTCTGAAATTATTCCTGTTTACTGGCGACACACAGCACAAACTACTTCATCTACAAACTTAAAGCAATTGGAAAAAACAAAAAAAACAAATCATGTTTGATTCATCGAGCTGCTGTATCACAGCATCAGTCATAATTGCAAATGTACCCAAATGGATAAACTGGGCCTAATGTGTACTTATGAATCAAAGGCTGTGTGTGTTTGTGTGTGCCACGCTCCCTCATTGGTCTGATGTGTTGTCTTCTGTAATTATGAACACGGCAGCGCTTGGCTCTGCCCGGCTCCCTGATACATTACCCCCTCCCCCTCCTCGGTAATTGGTCCACCAGTCAATTAGAGGCAGAATGTAATTAGGACTGAACTTTCATCCGATCCAATTCATCAGTTTTTCCTCCAGGTTTCTGGAGAGACCCTGTTGGTGCAGCGGCAGTCTACGGAGATGAACGGCTTTTAAAACGTATCATAATGCTGACCTTTTAAAACCGTGATAGAGCTTAAAAATGTTTTTTATAGGCCAAATTTATTTTCTAGACTGTAATTATCTCTCCCCCACACTTTTGTAGAATTTATGTTTGAAACTCTTTTGTTTGCCTCTGGATACCCTCACCTGTCCACACACACTGTAAAACTGTCCCACTGTGTCACTGCACCTGCCTGAACTGTCTCACAATAACAAGCAAATGATGTGTTGACAGAAGGAAATCTGTAGGATGAATGGAGAGAGATAGGTCGGAGAGAAAATTGCAGCTTTCTTATATATAAATATATATATCTATATATATATATATATATATTGCTGAGAGACCGAGTCAGTCTTCCATTTATCAGATAAAGGGAGAATTGTTGTAAGGTCCAAAACACCAGCGTCTGTTTCTCATTCCTCTCCTGTCTCCCTCTTCCTCCTGCTCCTCTGTCATTCTGCCATATAAGTTCCAGCAAATACACACCCTCGCACACTAACACACACAAACACACTCAAAGAGCTAGTGGCTATGCATATTACATGAGTCCTCCACCTCTGAAGGGCTCTCTGCTGTTTTTTTTTTTTCTTTCTTTTTTTTTCATTTTGCAACTTACGGCCCAGATGATGATGTGGAAGCCAGATCCTGCACTTAAAGGCTGCTTCCTTTCTTTACTGCACAAGCTGCTGTTTATGGCTGAAGATGTTTCAGCATCAATATACAGGTTTAGTGTTTGTGTAATGACTGTAAAGAGCTGAGAGCGGGAAAAGAAAAGCCTTTGTCCATTGATGCTTAAGTGTTTCAACCCAATAAAATCAGGCTTCTCATGAATTTAGTTGCATATATTTCTATTTTTTTTTTTACGACAGTGCTGGTTGCCGTTCAACGTTGAAGTGATAGTTCAGATCTCTTGAAGTGGGGTTCTGTGAAAAGCTTATGAGCATTTGCTATCCTAGCTGTAATAAAAAGCGTTATGAATGACCTAATAAAAAAAAAATAGATCGTCATTCTAAATTAAGTGATGAGCTAACGGCTAATTTGCGCGAAGCTAAAACCAAGCCGGATCGCTGCTGTCTGAAAACATCATTAATTTTATAGCAAATGTAAATTAATTTTAATCAACTTATATAATGACATCATTTCAACCTTACATGGTTATTTAGATGGAAGTCTTGTTTGCTAGCAGTAGTTAGCTGTATAACTTCAGGTGCAGCCTTGGCATAAATAATCGTAATATTCTTCTAAAATAATTGTGTAAAGGAGTTGAGGTGGTTCATCTGATTAGGATGCCTCCTGTATGCCTCCCTTTAGTGGTAGGAAACCCCGGGGAAGACCCAGGACTCGCTGGAGGGATTATAGGCGTGCTTTTAAGTGGTCCTTCTCAGATCAGCCTCGGCCAAATGTGTCCCCATTTCCCGTCCAAACTGCAATTCAGATCCACCTCAGTTGTGGTTCCAAACAGGTACAACATTCCTGAAATATTTAATTTTCAACCCGGTTCAAGTCCAGAAACATGTCTCATATGTTTGCGACATATTCTTATTCATATTTCTGTGGCAGAGTGACAAACATGTGTTCCTGTTGGAGTAGTTTTTTACAGTGGATGCTAACTGGTTACATTCTGGCTAGCAGACAGAAAAGATCACAGTTACACTCTGTTGTGCAGATGTGTGTGTGTGTGTGTTCGTTTTAGGAATTCCCATCAGTGCCGCTTTGATAAGAGCAATAAGCCACAATGAGTCATTGTTGTGTCTGTGGTTGTTAGTCCTCCACTTTGGGTCCTCAGCCATAAGAGCACACACCTCGGTCAGTGTTTGTGTGTGTGCGTGTTTGTGTGTGTGCATGTTTGTGTGTGTGCATGTTTGTGTGTGTGCATGTTTATGTGCGCTCGTCTTTCCGTTTCATTTCTCTTATGTCGTTTTATCCTCGCCCCTCTCATGCTGTGATTGATCCTCTTCTCAGAGGCTTCTCCTCAGTGCGTGCTGATGAGTGAGAGCTCGTGCCACTTTGTCGTGTGTTTTTGTGTTTCTGCCATCTGTGTTGTTAAGAATTTGTTTTTGAAGGCAATATGAGGAGCTCCGGTACCTGTCACACCCACACCATGATTGATTAGCCAGTGCGGCTTGGATGCTTTTTTTTTTGCTTTGCTTGAGTGTATTAATCCCTCATTTGCATAAGATAAATAAATCCTTTTTTCTCCTGGTAAGTGAATTACAAACGCTGTACCTGAAATTTGTGTGCAGATATGTCTGCTTGTACCTTGTTGCTTTTCATGCACATAAACATAAAATGGATTTTATTTACAACGACAAAAAGGAGCAACATGAGTTCTGTTTTGCAAATCCACACTGTGCAATATTTTCTATTTATTAAATCAAGTGACAGACTAGTGAGAACTTTGTGAAAGCAATCAATTTTTTTTTTGCTTTTCTGGGTCAGTTTTGTCCCAAAACAATATAAAAAGTAGAGAAAGTTGAATTATTTGTTGAACAAGCTGAGAATATTTTCCCTCTGCTGCTTATCCAGCAGGTCTGCTCAGATAAAACGAAGAAAAAAAAAAAAAAGCAGTAATCCAGGACATGTTTGAGCTTTCAAGCATCGACAGCAAAGGCAGAGAGAGCAGCCGAGGGAATATTTTCTCACAAATGCATCAGTGGCAGCAGGACATCAGGGAGCTGACTGTACACTCAGGGTTAGATCAGCAGCAAAGGTAGGTTCAAGGTTTTATTGTGTGTTTGACAGAATGATGCCAAACCACACAACATATAGAATCAAAAAATGCCTCTCACAAGCTATGAAGCTATAAAGTTGTGGAGATTTAATAATATATATATATTTTAATTCTGATGCAGCTGTGTGAGCAGTACCAGAGTGTGTTTTGACTCCACAGGATGAATTTGCAGAAGTAAAATCAATCTCAGCCACGGAGGCATGTTTATAATGTTTTATTTAGACCTCACCTCTGTACACACAGTAACTCTCAGGTAAAACAAATCACTTCTTGTTTGTTCAGGCAGAGAACGGTTTATAATTTACCATTGATTTATTTACGAGTGGCAGGCGGCTGCCCGTGCGGCCGCCACGTGTCCGCACTGGAAGTAAGTTACCCCTGGTTGTCCACTCAGCCCGGAGACATCCGTATATTCCAGCAGTTCATCCCTATAAAGCCTCACAGTCAGGTTCTAACTAACTAGTTTGTCTTTGTCAAAAAGATGGTATCTACAGGTGCACGCTTTCCCCTTGACATACACCACATGGCTGATAATAGAGAGAAGGGTCTACACTTGTGTCCTAAAGCCCTCAGGCTCAACATGCTTCATGCTTCCTTAAATCAAGCGGCCTCTTTCATCCCCCCACTCTCTGTATTCCAAACACATGTGCTCATACATGACCTCAGCCTTGTTGCCACGCTTAAAGATGTATTTCTGTGTCTGCGGTGGAATGGGATTTGATCCGAGTTTATCTGTAAGCATCTAAATGAATGAACACATTGCAATATTTTCATATGGTGAAGCCAGAGAGTTACAGAAGCTTCCAGTGTCGTGATCTTCAGCTCTCACTGGAGCGGTTTGCAGCCGAGTGTGAAGCGGCTGGGATAAGGATCAGCACCTCCAAATCTGAGTCAGTGGTCCTCAGAGGTCCTGCCTCAAGTGGAGGAGTTCAGGTATCTTGGGGTTTTGTTTATGATTGAGGGAAGAATGGAGCGTGAGATTGATAGAAGGCTCGATTAAAACAATCAGGTACTTAAGCTGACATCACAGTTCAAAGACATGATCAGCTGACAGCAGGACTCAGAATGGGAGATGTCTGACGTCAACTCTGCTGAGTCATATGCTGTGCTTCCTGGTTCCATGTGAGGTCAGAGACAGCTTAAAGAGGAGCTGGATTTGGTGGTTACATTGTAGTTGAACTATTGTATTAAGTATAAGTATTGAACTATTAAAACTCTGTTGTTTTTAAAGCTTCGAGCTTTATTATTTTTGGTTTACATTAAATTTACCATCTTTTCTTGCGGTTGACTTTTTAAACTTTTAGTTGACCTGAGATAAGGAAAATGTTTTCTCTCTCACAGCTCAAGTTTTTTTTTTTTTGTGAAATCAGGATTGTTGCACGGTATAAAGCACACACGCTTACACACACACACACTGCAAACACACAACTCCCTCTTAATTGATTTGTCCTGCGTGCTTTGGGACGCTTGCTCGGCTCACACTGATTGATCCTCTTATGGGACGGATGCTGCACAGTTTATGATCTAATCTGTTAGGGCAAAGACAGACATACACACTGATGACAGAGGTGGTGAGGGAGAGAGAGATGTGCTTCTCTCCTTCAGTCCCAACACATCCCTCACCTGGCTCAGCTCGCTGTGATTACAGTTAAAAGAGGGCACCTCACAGGAACAGACAGACAGCGGAGGAAGATGGATGGGGCGAGCAGCTCGGCTGGGACCGGGCAGATTAAAGCTTGGCCTCTTTTCTTCATTTCAGTTGTTTCAGCATGTGAGTGCAGGGTCAAAGCAAGGCTGTTACACTTTTCTTACTAGAAAGTGAAGCATGAATAAGATGAAATCACCCTCGCAGCTGCAATTCTCTCTCCTTTTGATTGTGTTGCCTTTACGGTGAACACAGTCTCAGCTTACTCTGTACTGTATCTGCTGTACATTCATGTGCAGTACAGGATGAACCAAGGCATAGTTTACTAAAAGCTAGGTAGGCTAAGTTTGGAAAAAGACTGGTGCACCTCGAGCTTGTCTCCTATCCCCATGCTGTCTACTGGTGGCGTGCCAAGAGTGCCATGCATTGTTACTTTTACTGCTTCTATAAAACAAATGACTACTTTTAAACAACTTTACTGTGATTGAGAAGAGGCTGCTTCTTTAATGTTGGGCTGAGGGCAAAGTGATTGGTTTTATGTGGTTCTCTGGTCATAATGTCAGTGTTTTTCCCCCCTGTTTAGTTTTCTTTTTATTGTGTTGTTGTATTTTAACTCACAAATTTGACAGTTGACTTTTAATATGTTCTAAATGTTAGCCTATAGGTGCAAAAATCCTGAGCAGCACTAAAAATGTGTTTGTCCTGTCAGGATGGTCAATAATCTGCAGATTACTTTTTTCCACTTGTTTATCTGAGTGCGGTGTCATATGAAGCAGGTGTTGCCATATTGACACTCCAGGTACAGTAAAAACCTATTTTGTTCAGAGCAGGTTGAGTCCATAATAATAATGATAACGTAACATTTTATGAAGAAGTGTGGAACGCTCTGAATGTCTGTTAATCACAGTTTTTCTTGTCAAGACTGCTCAACTTAATCCCATAATCCACCCAGCTATTTTCCCTATTATCCCTTCTCACTGACAGGCAGATACAAATAACCTCAGCAGGGACTAATAAAAAGTCAGTGGGGCAGAATCACCCGTCCGAGGATGAGATGCTCGCCTTCGCCGCGTTTACACTTTCAAACTTTTCGTCGGCGTTCTTTTGACAGCCTTTGATGCATTAATGATTTCTCTTGTCTCTGGAGTCTCCTGGTTTGTTCTCTCCCTGTTTACTCCAGAGTTAGCTGCGCTCTTTCATCATAGCTGGAATTCCCCAGCTTCTCAACTTTTACCCAAAGCGTCTCAGAGAGACGTGAAGTATGGAGAGAAAAGTCTTTTTGAGAAGTGTGGGCTGTCATTTTCTTCTCCTCAGTTTAATGGTGCTCGGCTGTGCTCTTCTTCACATCCTTTTTAAGATTCCTACTGTGGATTTTTGGGGTTAGTTAGAACAGAACTCATGATTTATGTTATGTTATGTTTATGCTTCCACTTCTCCATAAAGGCTTTCCACAAGGTTCTGAAGTGTTTCTTTTTCAAATCTGTGCCCAAGACAGTTGAGTGTTACCAGGGCAGGAGTAGAGAGCACGATGAGGATGTAGGCGTTGGAATCAGGGATGTGGAAAATAACATAGGAAATCCTATTTGGTGAGTACCAAGAGTGTAGTAGCATCATGATTACTTTCACACTTAAGGCGATTTACCAAATCTGCTGTAACTGAGCCACGTTCTTGCAGGTTGTGGAGAGTTTTAGAGGGTCTTCATCATGTGAAAAGGGGGCCTTTGAAAAAATGTAGAGTCGAGAATTAAATGTAGGAGTCAAACTTAGTATGATTATTTTGTAAGATATTTATATTGTGTAGAAAAATGAGTATAGCTGATGGAAATGCGTGTAACTTATCTATTCTAGTGAGAAGAGATAAGTTATGTAAACCTGTCCGATGGTGCTCTTTTTTCTTTCTATCACACTGAGGTAATTTAATGCTGGAAGCAAAGCTTCTCAGGCATAAGACACTTGTGTGATGCAAGTCATCTCTTGTGAGGAGAAAAATGAGAACGACAAAGGAGGGAAATAAAACCAGACAGTATAAAAGAAAAGCGGGTGAGCGTAACATTTCGGAGTTGTATCTATGAGCTCCGATCACTCTGAGTGGAGCAACAGGAGGGGGGGTGTCATTGCTCCCCAGAGCCTCAATCTGTCAGCACATATTCAACAACAGAGCCAACATACATTCATACTGACAGAGCTGGACTCAACCACTATAAACAATTCAAATCCTTATCTAAAGACATGAGGTAAACAAGGATAAAGTTCTATTTTAGCAGATCCTAGATTCTGTTTGTTCAAACATGACTTTATGTTAAGTTTTTCCTTCAAACATGCTGAAACAGTAGCAGTCTGGAAATTGTTTATTTGGACTCTTAAATAAATCTTCTGGGCCTGAATAATGTCACAAAACAGCCAATATTCAAACCCAAGAATCCATTCTTTAAGTATGCATCTGAATATCACAGTAACTAATGGGTAAGGGGGCCTGTTTTAGGAAAAAAACTTACCCTTGATCCAAGATGGTAGCCATATATTGGACAGCCTAAAAGATAGGCCCATTTTCCCTTTTCTTTATGATAGAAAAGTGTGTCCTGCAACTTTTGACTCACTCTGTGGCCATACGTCTAATGATGGTTTTTCTGAGTTTCGTTCAGATATTCATGAGATGTTTTGCTAACTTTTAAAAGGCAAAAAGAAATGAAAGAGTATATTTATACCAAGAGATTCTCCAAGTTTTCAAGATAAAAGACGTCTTGGTGATTTCTAAAGGGACAAAAAGTAAAACAACAGTCATATAAGTCACAGTTTTATTAGCAAAGGACATGAATAAAACAGCAATAAAGCCTGTAATGTAAAACTGGCCAAAACTACAGATTTGATTTAGGAGTCCTATATAGTCAGCTGTCTGTTTGTTTTACCGCAGGAGCAACACTGTAGTTCTAATTCCTCTATCATCTCTGCTTGTTCTTTTATAGTTAGGCAGTTTAACACAGTCTGAGCACGCAGAGGCCATAAGAAGTCAACGACCCCCACGAGAGGACAATCAGTGCATTTTATGACCCAGGAGCGACACAGTATCCCTCTAATCCAGAGAGAAATACTATTTGAAATAAGGAAAAAAATAAGTTTGAGTCTTGCTGAGTGTTATGTAGCACTTTGAGGCTTTTTTTTTGGTCCTGAAATAGAATTATAGCCTGTCAGAGTCTCTGAAAGGAGCTAACATCATCTGTGAAAGACTTTCAGGGAGGGAGAAAGGAGTGATGTGGCTTTTTTTTTTTTTTAGAAAACCTGAATGTTGTATTTGCCCTGGCTTTTTACAACAGCATGCCTCCCTTTAAAGGCTGCAAAAAGGCCACAAGCACTCCTGATGGCAAGGGCATAAAATTATCACCACAATGCCAACTCTTTCCTTGAAGAAAAGAAATTATACATTCCCAACTTTATTTTTATTTTTACAAATGTTCACCTTTTATCTTTTATGCTTCAGCCCCTTTTTTTTGTTCCTTCCCCACTTCGTCTGATTTCTTCCCAGCTCCATCCTCTTCCTCACCTTCTCCGCTGCTCGGACTGAAAACATGCCTCTCGCCTGTGTTCTCCTGGCTGCAACATATTAACGGTGTGGATGCACTGTAAGAGAAGTGTCATTAATCTCATCGTCCCGTGAGGATTGTGTTGTTTGTCTGAGTAATGAGCTCTGGATGTCTGCACTGTGTCTCCGTTGTCTCTAATTGGTGCAGCGTGACTCTATTAGAGGGATTAAGAGTAATTATCGTTGACTCTGGTGTGGGAATCTAACCTTCCTGCTTCACGGGCTTGACATCTTTTAGATGTTTGAGGGGCCTCACTTTACTCAATAATTTGTTTCCACCAGTTAAAATCATCTAAGTGAAAAACTAAAAAATCCTTGTTGGTCCATGAGATATTTTGCTAAGGTTGACTGTAGGTATTTAGCCAGAGGGTCATTGGGACGTTGGTTTTCTGATGCCTTCTTTCAGCTGGCGACACCTCAGGGCATCGTGCTGATCTTTGGGTTTTGTCTGTAAATTGTTTTTTTTTTGTCTGGATGTAATTTTCATAAACGCTGAAAGAGGCATGTGGATTATTTTATGGAGACAGAGGAAGACACAAAGAATAGGGCTTTTTTATCGTGACCAATTCTTTAAATCAAATTGATTTTGATTCATAAGGTTCTGAATCATTTAATCATGGTTTGATTTGATTCAATTTGCTCTTAAATAATGAAAATAGTTCAGCTGTGTTACAAAATACTATTTTTTTTTTCTCTTCACCATAAACAACAGGTTTTAAGGGCAAACTTATAAATTGGACAGTTTAATATTGAACTGCAAACAAAATCATCTCAAGTTTCAAAGGTTTTAAATTAAAAAGGAATTGTGGGTGAAAGTGTTGGATACATTAATTTGTAAGAAACTAAGAATAATTTTCTGGATGAATAAGAATTTCTGAGAAAAATGTCACAGGACATGTCAAAACAAGGACCTTGCTTGAGTTGCACCTAAAATATGTTTTAGATAGCTCTTAGCTAAGGTAGTAAACCTTAGCTTAGCATCTGTAAAATGCAGCAAGAAAAAAAAGTTTCCTTCAATTGTCCCACATTTGCTAAAATTAAATTTCTTTTGATATAAAATTGCTAATAATCTTATTTTTCAGTTTGCTCACCAACCTGTTCTCCTGTTTAATTCTGCTGAATTCTTATTAAAGTCTGTCCCTAGGTGCATCTGAAAACACATATTTCTGTTTATTTAATAGAGTTGGTAATGGTGCATTGTAATTGAAAATAAAGTCAAAATAATAAGACTTGCATAATGTTTTCAGCGTCTGTTCCCTGAATGAAAAATATATAAAACGGTGTGAGTCATCCTATAACCTCTCATCACAGCACAAAGTCAACATTGCGTCTTTTTATTGCTTCAAGAAAAAGCTTTTTTTCCTCACAGATGAGTTTATCCACTTATTACCTATTTCCATTTTGTTTTTAATAATCCTTCAATCCAGGAACCATTCATGTCCGCCTTGGATCTGCTCCACTCTGTCTTTTTCTATTCTCATCTTCCAAGAAGTGTGCCAAGAAAAATGTGTTGAAGTTACGCTAAAATAACAGTCCTTCAAGCTGCAAGTCCTTATTTGTTCTTTGCCAAGAAAAAAAGCTTGGAACCTTATTCCTTGTATATTTTTATTTTTTTGGTATTAATTTCAACCCTATTTTATTTGGAAATCTGAACACAAATGAAACTTTGGCAGGAGATTGGTTTTTAACTCATCCTTAAAATATGATTGCACTTTCTGATATGCTCCTTTATTTCATCACCTAAAAATTAGCAATTTAAAAGGTCCAAAAAAAAAAAAATCTGTGTCTGCCTCATGTTTTTGTCAACTAAAGTGTTTAATTTAATTTTATTTGTTATCCTCGAATAAATTTAGTTTGGGCCTAAAAAATCCAATGGTTTTGATTTAGAACTAAGGTGTGATTAAGGATTGTGAGTAAGGATAGGGTTAGGCTGTAGGGTATCAGGACAATAACCCCCCGGACACTTACCCCTCTAGGACACTTACCCCCCTAGGACACTTACCCCCCTAGGACACTTACCCCCGGACACTTACCCCCTAGGACACTTACCCCCCAGGACACTAGAACCAGCTGTAGAAATGAGCAGTAAATAAATGAAAGTCAGTGCAAAGTCCCTATGAGGATAGAGCAACTGTGTGTGTGTGTGTGTGTGTGTGTGTGTGTTCAGGCAACACAGGCAGGTGCAGGACTGCTGTTGCTCTTGTGATGCAGCTTGCAGACACACTTAGACACATAAATACTTTCAGTTCAGATAGTTTTTTTTTCCTGTTTACATTTTTGTGTTTGTTTATGTTATCTCTTCCTCTGATAATTCAAATCCCAGCTTTGATGTCTCTGTCGTGACTGCGATCTGAAACTAAACCTCCCTGCTGCCAACGCTGGAGGGACAAAACAGAGAGCGACCGCAGAATTTTTGACAATTAGCTGCAGGGTGGGGAGGAGGAAGTTGAGGGTGGGGGGCTCAGATGTAAGAGTTCAGATCAGCTCTGCAGTTGGACCCGCTCAGTTTTCTGTCCGAGTGACAAAGATTTACTGCAGAGGATGAATCAAAAGATTATCTCCAAGCTCACAGATAATCAACTCTCACTGCTGGTCTGCTCGCCCCACAAGTCCAGCATCACCCCGACTTATTGATCAAATGGATTTACTTTTGGTTATTTTCTGTTGGACTTTCACCTCATTTCATGCTGGGAGGATCTGCACACATTTCTTTTTTAGTTGGAGAGTGGAGAAGTTCTCTGACGTGAACCATGAGACTGCTTCTCTGTAAATATTAAAGCCCGGTGGGGATTTAGTTTGGTTCTGTGTTTTAAAATGCAACTTTAAGGGTTAAAGCATCGTTAATATTTACCTTTTTGTGTCTTAATTCTATAAATTAACAAAGACATTTGTATAAGTTTACACAGTTAACTCACAGTTAACCTCATCAGCTTTAAAACACTGCCTAAAACCTTCAAATCAGCACACTCTTTTCTATATAACAAACAACTTCTCAGTCAGAAATCGACCTAGCCCTGAAGCTTATTGAACTTTATTTTACACGGGCAAATAACTTTTAAAGATGAACATCATGTTTTATTGGAGAAAACTCCAACCCTGTGATTAGGAGCATAAACTCAGGAAAGCAAGGCGGCAGTTTTTATTTTCAGAAGCGCCGTTTCATGCTGTCTATTTTTGAACAAAGTTTGAGGGTTTTTTATGGTTGCTTGAAGCATTCAGATTATTAAAGCCAAACCTCTTTTCAAATATCCACTGGAAATCTATAGTAAATATAAGTAGACATAAAAAATGGGTCTTTGTAAGACAGAAATGAAATCTGCAGGTTTTGTTTTATTTCCTGCTTCTTCCTCTGTTGACTAAGGTCTACAACTCACTGCTAATAAGCCTCATGTAGGTGAAATGTCTTATTAGGCAGCACCAGAAATGGACAAAGGCCTTTCATGAACTTTGCTATGACCTTTTTAGAATTTGCAACAAAAAATAATGATGAATGGTCGCCACTGTTACTGTGACAGTACACATGTTTTCCCTTGTTTGAACACATAAAATGATAAATTAACACATTAGGCAGCTGTCAGTCTCTTCAATTGGATTTCCACACAAAGATCCTTTGAACATTAAGATGATTGTTAAAATAATTGTTCACCATTTTGAAATAAGGTTTCTGTATAAAAGCTTAAAAATGTTTATTAGCTTATGAACATCATTCGTTAGGGTAAAATAGATTTTTGGACCAATCAGAAAATAGACAAGGACTGGATTACTCTTGTTTTAAATCAACTCACATCTCAAATCTTTCATAGTGGTTCATTCAAATTCTATTATATAAATCTTTAGACTGTCATCAATTTTACATTACATAGTCAGAATTTTAGGGTTAGTTTTAAGCATAAATAGCAGCACTTCTGCTGCAGACAGGGTTCCCATTTGACAATAATTTTAGGATATTTTTGTTGAAATTACCATGAAGTGCAAAATTAATGGCAGTAAAAAGGTTGAAATATTAGCCTTTGCATAAACTGCAATGCAAATTTGAAGCTTGAAGTTGTTTTAAAACAGCAGTACTTTGCTTTGGGTCCATTGGACGGAGCCATTTTATCTCATTATAAACCCACTTCCCATAGAAATGTTTGCTGTCTTAAAACAGCTCCAACCTTTAAAATTTCCCAGCAGTTTATGCAAATGCTATTTTATTAACCTTTACACCAAATACGTTTTGCATTATCCCGTTAATGAAGCAGCAAAATATGGACTTCCAACCAGATGGGACACTTGTATGTCACTTCAAAATGGCCAAACTATTTGTGTACGTGGAGAACATGTATGATCTGTTAGGCTGCAGCCACTAAGTGGAAGTTTCTTGGGTGTGGGCATAGTTAGGTTAAGTTGTGATTGGTCAGATTGACTTGTGGGTGGGGCTAAAAGATGTGCTGTATAACGAGAATTAATAAAGGTATTGTGCCCTTTTCTGGAAAATGGTCCCACAATGCAGCAAAATCGTTCCCACACACACACACACAAACTCTTCAGTCGGAAACTAAACACATCATTTGAACTAATCCATTGTTTCTCATAAAGGAAAAAGTTCCTGGTTAATCACAAACACATTCATCACCTGCAGCTCTTCCTCAAAGCCTGAAAGTGTATCAGGGAGGAAGATTTTCTTCATAAATTTTTATTGAAGGTTCAACACCTGCAATGAATACATAATAAATTTATTCAGGTTTTGAATTTATTCACGGTCCAAAACAAACCCTGGCAGCTGCACTTCAGCCATACACACACACACACACACACACACAGCACGCTCTTACCTGTAGCTACACATCACATCCTCTTCATGTTCCCACTCCTCATGACGTACAAACGTGAAGCTTTGCCTCGTCCACAGCCAGAAACAACAGTGATGCTGGCTTTTCTGTCATCTGCTGTTACACTCAATGCTTGTCAAACAGTGTGAACCAGCTGACAACACGATCACTTATCTGTGTGTGTATATGTGTGTGTTAGGGTGTGTGTTTCCATTGTTTCTTCATTGTTCAACAGTGGAGGGTCTATAAAGCAAGGATGGATAAACAAATACCCCCTGTTTGGCCTCTGGCGTTGGCTGCACACAATCCATTTAGTAAAAGCACAACCTATCAGTGTATGTACACACACACAGGCACACACATACGTGGTTATTGAATGTGTTCAGTTATCACCTCTGTAATGATAGCCCTATTTCCCCCTCAACTCAGCACGGCCTACACTTCAAAAACATCCCATTTGCTCAGTGCCATTTACAGCTCTCTTCACCACAAAAACACACAAACAGATAATAAAGGTGAATTTGTGTGCACTTTAAAAAACAAAGAGATGTACAGTGATTGTGCAAATAAATTTCCTCCTTGTTTAATTGAAAGGTTTTATGTATTTGAACATAATTAAATTGTCAACAGATAGGAGCTCAAATAATCAACATAATAAGAATTACACTATATCATTTATTTATGAAAAATTGAGCCAAAACATGAGGACGGTTTATCAAAAACTAAAACCAGCTCATGTTTTAATAACTTGTGGAAGTGCATTTAGCAGCAACAACTGAAGTCATCATTATTTATTGCCTCTCACATTGTTTTAGAGGAATTGTGGCCCACTCTTCTTTGCAGACATTGGTTGTTTAGTGAATCTGTTTAGTGTATGATCCTGCACCTGCATTTTTACCATTCAGTGGATTCAAATTTCTGACTCCTTGGTCTAGTTTAGCCATCTTTATGGGGACTTTGCATTAATTTTTACAGCCTAACCCTGACCACCAACGTGAAAACTAACCTAAACTCAACTGACAACCTAACCCCTGACCCACCTCATGGGTACTAGGTACTACCAGCTTCGACATGCTATTTTCAGTGATCTTAATGAGCAAAAAAAATGAAAATGATGGAGCTAATGATGACTCTGTTACATTACATGTAACATTTAGACATTTAGACTTTTTTTTTACTGAAATGAAAATATTTTGTTTTTGTATTTTACAGTCATGCCTGTATTTCTGCCCCATACAGAGAATATTTGTCATTAAAATGAGCTGTTGAAAAGAGAGAAAATTAAAACTACAGTTTGTGCCTGATCACCTCAGGAAACCTGCAGGTTCTGGAGCTAAACGCTGGTTGTAAAGTTCTCAAACTCAACTATTATAGTTCTGCTAATACAAGCAGAAAGAAACCTTTAAAGCAGCATATCATTATTCCTCAACAAACACACCAATTAACCTTCAGTCTTTGTGTTCTGCTTTTTATCTTCATTTGAGAAAATTACTTCCAAAACACATTCTAACTGCGAGTTGGATACATTTACAGTAAACACAGGACGGTACATTAAACATGTTTGTTTCCTTCAGATAACCAGACTGAAGCTGCTTATTGAGATATAGAGCCATAATAATTCAATCTGCTAGAAACAGGAACACATATGCTTCAGAAGCACAAACACCCTGAGGAGGTTAGCATGTGTGCGGACATTTGTGCAGCAGCATCTGTTAGTTTGTGATGCAAGAGCCATTACTGTCCTCTAAACTTGGCTTTGATCAAAGAATTATTAAAAACTTAATGGAATAAAGCAGTTGCTTGAAACAATCGTTAAAATATTTTAATGTGGGGTTTGTGAAACTGTTAGCGTTTAACACCCTACTTGTTGCAGATATCTCTTTGTACAAATTGAGTTTAAAGAAATATAATAATTCTGATCAGATTAACGAGCTAATGGCTAGTCTGAGCAGAATTTATAATCATAAATTAATCATATAATATAATCATCAACAAGCATCAATCTTACAAAAAATGTTTATTTTTTCTTTCCTTTTTTGCAAAAAGGCACCCAGGTTGCACCAGAAGTGCAAGTTGAAGTCATAATTTTGTAACTAGCTAAAAGATAGTTATTGGTGGACTTCAGATCGGATTTAGATCATTATAATATATAAATGATATACTTTTATTGTGTTAAATATCTTGCTGTTTTACTTGATTGTTGAATGAAATTAACATAATTTGCAATTATATTAATTTATTGTAAAAATCTTGCAAAATATTTGTGACACAGATCCAGTTGGGTTTGCTGTTAATCTAATAGTTTCTGAAACAGCTGTGAGCAGACACCCTGTACGGTCGCCGTTTTGGCTCCATCACGTTGCACAGATGCTAACAGTGGACGGGACAGGCGGGGCTCAGTCTGGTGATGTTCAAGTCCATGGCAGCTCCACATGGCTACAGGGAAATCTCAATATTGAAACACTATTTGAGGGGGTTTTTTTGACAAAAAATCCTCATTAAAATTACATAAAATATGGATTTAGACCAAATATTTATGTATTATTGTAACCAACAAGACAAACTAAATATCTTTGGATCTACTAATTATATCAGGATGATCTAAGTATCAAAATGTAGCATTTAAAACTAGTAATCTGAAAATATGATTAGGTCATTTTAACCAAATTTGACTTAATCCTCATTTCGATGTGACAGGTCACATATGGAATTATACTGTATATAAATAATAAAGCAAAAAAATATATTTTGCATAATACCTACCCTTTAAACAGAGAATATATTTGCTCCAAACTAAAAGTTCTTTATTTTCCTGTTTAACTGTAGCAATAAAAAATTGGAAATAAAATTGGATCTGCTGAATTTTATTCATTCTGTCCTAATTAATGTCAGATTTTTTTTTAATTGTATGGAAAGATTTATGTACTAAGTTATTAATCCCAGCTGTCATAAATAGTAACAGACCAAAAACATGCAAGTGATTTTGTTGTTTCTGTAACAAAAGGATCCTCAGATATATGACGTTCCTGCATCCTGGAGGTGTTTGTTGTCTCCTGACCTGACGTCCCTGCGATCCATCTTTTCCCTCCCAGTCCTTTGTGTCGTGTCCAGACCTCTTCCTGGTGCAGGAGTTAGTAACGGATGGGAGGTTGGATCAGAGGAGGAGGGGGTTAGGTGTTGTGATAAGAGTGGGGTCAGACGTGGAGGACCTGGGTCGAGCAGAGTGTGGGGAAATTGGATTGGAACCTCCCGTCCTGCTCCTGGAGATGTTTTATGTTGATGCTGCTTCTCTGGGTGCTGATTATAGTGGAGGGGGAAAGTGTGTGCCTCCTTCTTTTTCTTTCTTTTTCTATTTTTTTTAGAGTGAGTGCATTTATGTGTTGCATTCACACACTTCCTTCCCTTTGACCGCTTCCTTTAACTTATCGTCTCAATCTTTGTAAAAAGCCCCGCTCTTCCCTCTGATGTGGAGCAGATAGTCACAGCTCGCAGAAAGCTGCTGAAAGCAAAGGAAGATGGATCTAAGCATCAACACGCCACACACCGAATCACATCCTTGACCACTGCAGGCTGTCTGTGTGTGTGTCTGTGGGTGTATGAAAGCAGGTGTGTAAGTGTTGTAGGGGGGCGGGGGGAGGGCGCACAGACAAAGGAGGTGAGGAACATCTGGGTGCCGGTGATAGCTCTGCTCACATGCGTTACAAGGCAAATTAATCAAACCTGGTAGTGGTGGTGAGATGGGAACTGTTGAGTGTCGATGTGTCTGTGTACATAGCATCTATTAAGAGTCAATCCACGTCGTGAACAACATAACACAGACATATAGTCATCTAGGGATGGGGGGGGGGGGGGGTATGCAGCCGTGTGGAACTATAAATCAGCAGGTTCACGTCTGCATGAAGACAGCTTCTCTATTCTGTGGTTGGTTCTGGTCAGCAGAGAGGGGGAGTAAATTATGTTGAGTCCTCTGAAACACTGCTGGTCCCGTTACAGACAGGTTCACATGACATCTGCTTCTTTCATGAAGACAACTCAAACGTAAGGCTTGGATAAAGACGACTCACAGCATCATCACCCTGACGGAGTTAGACATGACCACACAACGCCTCTGTTGTCTGATCGTTAGGAGTTTAGACAAGATCAAAGGACTTCATTTCAGCTAATGAATAGTAGTGCTGAGAATATTTTAATATCTCGTGATTCCTTTCTGATTTTTGGGGCCAAGATTCGATTCAAAATCAATGTTTAATTCAAATAATAATATAAGATAATGTGAGCGCTTTCATCATGTTCCCAAAGGGCTTCATCTTCATTTTGCAAACCTTGAGCTTCACCACAGTGAAGCTCAGACTCATTCAGTAAAAACAAAAATTTGGTACTTTCCTCTGTTTTGGTGCTTTCTGCACGTGCATACATCCCACAGAGGCTGAGAACCGTGAGACTTGCTTTATTTTATTTTTAAAAGTTATTTTTTTATGTGAAGAAATAGAAAAAAGTCAACTTCACTTGTATTTTTGATGGTGATGGCCTAGTTTAGAGATTGCATGAAAAGACCCCCCTCCAAAAAAGGAACCAAAAACAAACTCATGCAGAGAAATTCAATTCTGATTTCAATTAGTTCGAAGCCCACTTAACAGAAACTCCCAACTCAAGGAGAAAATACTGTCACCCTGTAATTGTGGAGCTCTAAGCAGTTCTGTGTAAACCTGGGATGCAGACACCATAAAAGTAATTGAAGCTGAGGGTTTTTCTCTCGGACCGAATATGTTGAGAAGGCAGCTCTCCTTAACAACAGTCCCTTACTTTTAACTTGACCGAAGGATCGATGAGATTTAATATTCCAGGCGGGGAATAATGTTTTTATGTCTGTCAGCAAAATATCATTTAATATTCATGAACCAGTGGATGAATTTAATGAAACTCTCAGAAAGAAATGATTAGATGCACATCTACAGCTGGTTGAGGGCCACTTCAGCTAATTGGTTGTATCTGCAGACACAGGAGGATGATAGGACCCAAAGTGCAGACTGACACGAGGAGTTCTTAAAAATAACTAGAATACTTTATTAAAAACAAAGGGCTGACGTGGCAGCTTCAATTATATAACTCAAGGAGAACAACACAGGGAGCGTGAATGACTTAGAGCTGGTGACGTGGAGGCTGATGATGAACTGCTGACATGGAGATGAAATGAGATTAAATCTATAGAGCAGAGGGGATTGGGAAACGGGGGGCACCTGAGTGGATTGCTGACTAAGAACAGGTGGGAGTGGCAGGGGAAAGAACAGAGGGGCAGACATCAAACTGATGGCAGACAATTCAAAGTGCTAACAGATTAGCTCAAATCATACGATGATGTCCAGATTTAACATTTTTCAACATGAGCAGATTTTAATTAGACTTTTGTTCATTCTGGGACTTTTAGTCCTTTATTCTGAAAATATTTCTTAAAGTTTGCAAACCTGTGCTTCACTTTCTTGTTTCATTTGCAAACAAAGCACAAATAAAACATTTCATTTTCTATATTTCTTTTAATATAACAATAGATCAAGCTGATTTTGTTTTATAAAATACATATTTATAAAACCAGTCAGTCCCCAAAGAACAGAAACAACATACCTGTTGGGTTTGTTTACCACCACTCCGCTCACAATGAGAACATTTTGCTTTGACTTGCTGCTCTGTCTCATGTTAATGTAATTGCTTTATATCAGCTAACATTTTCTCCTCCTTCATCTTTGCTATCGACACATGAATATATCAAATTAACTGCTAAGGTGTGCCGGGCTGGGCGGGGGTGGGTGGGGTTTATGTACCGGTCAATGCAGCGTCAGGAGGAATGTGAAGACTATATTGAATCAAACATGAGGAGCGTTTGATTCGGAGCTCTTCATCCTCCTAATCCTTGTGGGAAATCCAAAAAATTACATCATTTATATAAAAAAAAAGCATACTTGTGGAGTCGGAGTTGATGTAAATTCTCTTTTTCTTTCAAGTCACTACAGGAGCTGTTCTTTTTCACACATTTTAGAAGAGATTTATCAAGACAAAGTCACGCAGATCTATACCATCGATGAGTGTTTTTCATGTTGGCAGCTCCCCATCAGACAAATGGTGTGTTTATTGTCATTATTTATCCCTCTGTGTTGCAAGCAGCCCTCCCTCTCTTTCTCTCTGTGTCTGTCGATTAGGGCAGGTAGCACTGACGGCTGTGAAATTAAATTAAGTGCCATCCCCACCCCGCCACCCTGCCACCCTTCCTCCTTCTCCTCAGCCTCCTCTGACAAGTGAAGGCTTTAATGATCATGAAGCTGGGAAACATTCCAAATGGCAAACGCGTAATTGAGAAAAATGATAGGGACAGCAATACGATTCAGTCATCTAAATGGGGGAACGCAAGGTGAGGAGGGGGTCGTCATGTATTCTGTTTCTCATCCCCCCCCCTCCTCCTCCCCTTTAGCCAACTTACTAAAAAGGGAATGTGGGAAAATTTCATTACAAGAGGTGTGAGATAAATCAACATGACGAATCTCTCTGTTTGACCTAATTGTGTTTGGCTAAGCAGAAACGCAGACAGTAGCACTGCTGGGTGTTGTGGATGCTTTTAGGACAGGAAGGCGCCAAGAGATTGTACACAGTGCTCATCGAAATGAAGGAAAAAAAGGCGTAACTTCATAAAAATGTGTCTATCCACTGAACAGCTAATGACTTCTAAAGGTTGGCCCCACCTAGATTTAACTAAACAAATACGTAAGAGCCTTCCATTGGATAATTATGTTTCAGCTGACAAGTTATTTAACCCTATATGCAGTGAGGAGCTTCTTATTTGTTAAACAACCATGTCTAGAGACACAACCTGGTCGTGGAAAAGATGTAAATCTGTTTCAGTAGAGTCAAATTATTGACATCAAGCAGAGAAAACATAAAGAAGTTGCTGAAACTATTAAAATCAGGTTAAAACTGTAATGACATCATTAGTGACATCATGATCATTTGCCACCTCCCACGGTTTGGATCACACCTTTGAGACAGACCCGACAAACTGCGTAACCTTGCCTCTGCTCTCCCGCTCCGACTTCTATTAGACATGTTTGGCTTCCCTGGAATCTCTTCCAGTCTCCCACCTTTCCAACCCGGGGCTCGACACATAACTCCCTGCCGACCCAGTCTAATCTGTGATTATGTGTCAAGCAGGAGGCCATTTATTCCAGATTAATTTATTCATCCTCCGAGTGTGGCTTCCACTGCGGGCGATTGATGGTGCAATATTTTTGAGGCAAAGAGAGCAAGTGAGGAGAAAGATCATCCATTCCTGTCCTCGGCCACGTCTGAGGTGTGAATATCAGCTTGTTTTATGTCTAGTCCCCCCTGTATTCACCTCCTGGGATGAACAATTAATCACGTAATATTTTTGCCTAAGAAACGAGAAAATGTAAAAAATAAAAGCCCTAATGGAAGTGAAAACCAAGCTCTTTCATGTCGTAAAAGGAATAGTTCAGGTCTTTTAAAGTGATGTTCTGTGAAAAGAAAAGGTTGAATGTCTTACCTGTTGTAGATAGTTTTTGTAGCAATTTTTTTCATATTTTTCTTTCTGAACTATGAAAAGTATCTTTGTAATACAAGTAGTTGAAGTTATCATAACATGATTGTCTTTAATAACAACTTTAAACAGTGATTTGTGTTTAAATTTCAGTATCAAAACACAGTGCTAGTCGTGTCAGCTTTTCTATGATGTCTGCAGTGTTATGTTAGCATGTTTGCTAATTGTTGGTCTGTAATTAATAGGGTTCTTTGCTATGTTTTTTGTGCACTTTTTATGCAAGAAAGTATAAAAATGAATTTTTAATAACAGGACAATTATCAACAGCAGAAACATTTCATTTATTTATTAATAGAGAGCAAAATGGGGACCCCCACATGCAAAATAAGGGGTCATATTGTTTTCATACAATTTTTAAACAATGTGTCCAACCTAAAACAATACATCCATTTTGATGAGTACTAAGTTCTGGTTCATTGGTGTTTTGCGTTTGTGTTGGGGTCATATATGCTACTGCTAGGCAGTATCTAGTTAGTAAGTAGTAGCTTTTTTATCACAGTCCTCAGCTTGTGTCTCCTATATACTGGGGAGTAAAGATGGAGTGGACCTCCAAGACTGTGAAGGCTCATTATAAAGTTGTTCCATTTTTGAAGATGTGTCTGACACACACTCACACACACTTATAGACAGTCCCTTCACCTATAGAGGTGCTGCTGAAGTTTGTGTGAGTTTAAAGTAAAACCTTGTAGGGAAACATGTCTGTTCCAGGCAGGCAGAGACCCCACACGCTGGCTTCAGACGGCCCGTGATGAAGGTGTTAAAGCCGCGAGACAAGCAGCGGTGAAGCAAGGGGGGGGGTTGAGGCTGGGAAGTCTTTTAAGGTTGCTCTCTGACTGCGTGTTTGATGGAGCTCCCATGACAGCGCTCAGACTGGTGTGTGGTGGGAGGAACGCCTCGTTGTGAAGCTGTAGCTTCTGTAGAAAGAGGTAAAGTTGTATATAAATCTGTTGCAGCTGATTAAAACAGCTAAAAGTCACTTCATTCCCAGTATAATGACAACACAGTGGTTATTTTCAAAAAGGTTAAATTATTTAGTGAAAATTTCCACACAGTCAGTCAGCCTTTTCTTTTTGACATTTGTCTTATCCTTGTAGCTGTGTACCATGCTCTAAGTGTTTTTTTATGCAAGTTTTTTTGTGCATGTTTAGTGCTGTAATGCACATTTCTAAAAACCAATGAGTATAAGCGAACGGCTGTCTGGTGTCGCTTGTCTCCAAGAAGTTTGATTGCCTCTCGTGTGTTGAGCCCACAAGTTCAAACTCTGTTGATGAGCGAAATGCATTCTTTTTAAGGAATTCGAGGTTTTTAGTTTATGTTTCCGAACAAAGTAGATTGCCAGGTGAGGTGAATAAAAGTCAAAGAGGAGAAGCTTTAAGCCTGTGCCTCGAGAACAAGAAGTTTTAAAAATCAATTACTTCAGCCAGATGCTGGGTAACGAGAGACGTGTGAAGTGAGACGAAGAAGAGACGCTTATTAAAAGTCAAGTCAAAACACGTTTCCTCTGTTTTGTCTTCCTCTCTGTCTCTCCTGGATGTTTTCTGGAATCAGCCCCCCCCCCCCCACTATTCTCCATCCTCCCAGATGTGCTGCATTAATTCCACAGCTGCTGTCCCCATTAATGTCCACCGTCACAGCTTGCACACCATCATTTCCAGCTTCTTTCACCGCCCCCACTCCCCCTCCTGTCCTCTGCACGCGCCTTCCGTTTGTGCAGAAGCGTGCGTTTGAGAGAGAAGCAGCTGCTGTCGCTCCGCTTCCAAGTGCAGTGTATGGGGCGACGTGAGGAGCCGGGGAGGTGTCATCAGCGATAGCGCTTATCTGTGACTCCTGCACATACGAGGGGATGGACGCACAGCTCCGGCACCACTCCCTTTTCCCATTTAAACCACCCCCTGCCTGAGAAGATTTCAATAATTCCCGCTTTTCAGATACGTGGCCCCGGCCAGTCGAGCCCAGTGGATTAACTCTGTTCTTCACCTCTGACTCCCCTTCAGTCCACAGCGCTTCACTTTACTCCCACTTTAAACACCTCAGGGATGTTAGGTGAGGTTGATGTTTCCTGTCCTGCAATTTTATTGAATATATAAAAAAGAAAAAACACAATAAAAACATGTTAAACACAACCTTCATGATTGTTTTTTCAGTCTAATTGGATGTATTAATTATTAATTTGTTTACTTAATGCCTCTGGCCCGGTTGTAATTACAACCCGATGTAATATACAAGATGTTTGCTCCCGGACTCATTAAAGCCTGTCAGGATTAAGGAATTAAAAGAATTTATGTGTGATTTTATCTGTTTGCACACCCTTGTTGTGTCCCTTTCTCTTGTTTTAAAAGTTAATGTGAAGTGGAGGGGAGTAACTGAGGGTCTCTTCTTTGTTTTGGTGAAATAAACTTTCTGGAGGAGTGTAATTCCAAAATAATGAAAACACTTTTATCTTGTCTCTTTTTAGTGCGGATGGACTTAAATCCCTGATTGCAACGCAATGTGAAGATTTAAAGACTGAATATTTCAGGACTGTGGTTCCTGGACATAAGATTTCTCAACTCCAACCCAGTGCAAATCTGACAGATTTCAAGAGTCAGATACAACAGCTGTGGGCTGATTTACCTCAGGAGAAGATCTGTATAAGAACTGTATAAATCTGTTTTTGTACCTGAGGGGGTGTCACCCCTTACTGACACAGGAGCAGCAGTGTGCTTGTGCTGCCAACTTTATTAGTAATTAGATCTGATATTGTAATCACTGCACTACAGTCGTATGACCTTACAACACATGCAGTTTCATTTAATTTCCTCCTCTGTCTGGGTGTTGAACTTTTTTTTCTTTTTTAGCCAGAACATTAAGTTTACATTGTGACAGAAATATTTAAATTTAGCTGAAGTCAGTGCGAGGTGAGATCTTTTTCTCCAAATATACTTATCTTTAAGAGACAGCACTGTCCTGTCTCTGCTAATGGGTGACACTTCTGTCACACCGACTCCTCGCTCGCTGCTGACGGGATCTCTGCCACGCCAACGGACTCGTCGTACTTACACGTGCACAAACACACAGGCACATGTACTTATTCACAGACAACAGCGAGGTGTAAAACTGAGTGTGGGACGTGGGGATGCAGGACCGAGGGCACCCATTGTGTGTGAGGCTGTAACCTGGTGCTGGCTGCCTCAGATAACGTAATTACGGCAGACTGAACCGTGGAGCTTTCTATCTCACTTTGCTGCTTTCACTTTCAGTGAACGGCTCCATCGTACCCAACACCTGTGCCACCTATTCTGCAGCATCCCCCGGGTTTGGCTGCTTCCCCTCAAGGGATAAAAAGGTGGGGAAGTGAGTTGGCAAAAAAAAGAACCGAGGTGTGGGTGGACTGACAAAAGATGGCTGCATACTAGTAGGCGTGATAAAGAATTAAAAGTATCACATTCCTTGATGGAACGCTCATCATTTTTCAGACCAGTTTAAAACTAAGATCAAGATTAAAATCCATCAATGGTTCATTAGTTATTTTGCTAACACACAAGATTTTTAGGGTTTAAATTTACAAAATAATCCGATTCTTACCACAGTTGTATCCCTGCTGCTGCATCCTTGTAGCCAGTCTTTGTGCCGATAAAGTTTGTAGATATTTTCTGTTATAGATATATAGAATATTGTAGATATTTAAGTTATTTCCTTGTCTTAAGCAAGTAGGGCTTGTCCCAGGGAAATAAAAAAATCACCAAAAGTTTAAATTTGAAAGCAGTCCAGCTCTGGTGCAGGCCGCGGTTTGGTGGTCTATGAAAATTAGCAGCGGTGGTCAGAACTCACATTGGTAACATTATGGAGGATCTTCTGAAAGAGCCATTAATGTTTATGTCTCAGTTTTCACAGCAACCTTGTAGACATTAGCATCATCATTTTTAAGTACCATCACTGTATCTCAATATCGCAGTATGCTAAAATACCATTGCACCACCTAAGCCTACCTCCCCACATTTACGAAATCAAACAAATTTGGTGTCAAACATTTGTGCCTCTATGTTTGACCGTTTATTTACAACTTTGAAAAGATAGCTGCACAAACTTAGCGCAAACGTTTGCCACCAATTTTAGTATAGATGTAATGTGAGTATGTGTTGGAGATGACTGTCAGCTTCTATCACACCCAATTTTAACTCATAGTCTATAAACTTGTTTGAATTTGTTGTGTGTTTTCTAAAACCAATTGGCTGTAGCGGCCATTTTGAATGAAGTTGACTTCAAAAAGTTATCTTGTTGACAAAAGAACACAGAAAGTGGGAAAAAAGAATGATTGGTAAAACAATGGCAAAAGTTAAAAAATACATTGGAAAGAAGTCTGCACTCACTTATACTTATATACTTATATAAGAAATACAGTATAATATTGAATGAGGACTGAGCAGGATCAAATGTGGGAGATAATAGCTTAATCTATAGTCACCTCAGAATTATGGATTCATCTGTCGAAGACCTTCCCGGGTTACCTGCAGTGAGAAGAAGTGTTCAAAAAAGAAAAGCCTTGAGCCACGATTTGCACATTGGAATTAAACAGAATTGTATGGAACGCTCCTGCATTATTAAAGCACCCATTAAAGGCAGAAAAGGAAGAGTGTCGATTTGCATAGGAGTGGATTTAGACCCTGAGGGGACGGCGTGAGCGATGATGGAAATTTATCAAACCAAATGCTGGTTTCAGACATTTATTGTTAAAGGATGGCTTTCATGAATGTGTGAACGTGTTCACTTAATTACGTTTGCAAAGAAGAGTTATTGTCCTCGTTTATTGATTTGTTGTTACTGGTACATCATAAGTGCTTATAGAAAATGAAGTTATTGTCCAAATTTGGGTAGTCCCAAGAAACTTATTAGTTTCTTGGGACTGGCACGTCCAACCAAATTGGACGTGCCAGCTATGGTTGAGTTGTTTGTACAGCGTCAGACAAGAAATTAGAGTCCAGCGTCGGTTTATTTAACATTGCAACGTGTGACACAAGTTACCATCAGAATTTTATAATATCAAGCTTACGCAGCGTGAGATCCATAAAGGCACAGTGTGAGCTGAGCTTAAGACAAAACCCGTCACAGTTTGAGTCTTTGCTTTGGCTTTTAGTTCTATTGAATTACTTTGTTTTTCTTGCTTTTCACCGAGAGTGTAGGTAGCAGTATAGGGATTAGCTTTAAAATTATATTGCAGTATTTAATTAAAATAAATTTGCAAAAATACTTGTAACTATAGTTTGAAGAAAGGGCTAATGTTTCTATAAGAAATGCTTGCAGTGAGAGTTGATTTGGCAGAGAAGTTTAATTTCTGATTTTGGGGCATCTTCCCCCCAGCTCTGAGTCTGTTCTGTGGACCCTCCTTGTCTTCCTGAGACCACCCTCCTCGTCCTCTCTTATTGAAGTCTAAATGGATTTCCTACCCTCAAAGCCTCCCACATTCTTGGTAACCTTAAATGTTCCTCTGGTGTTTTCCACATGTTTAAATATACATACCAGTTTCATTTGAAAGGTGCTATTAAATACAGCTGTAAGTATAATGGCTGCCCCCTTGGAACCAACTACTTGGACTCAAATGGAGAGGAAAGTGGAGTTCGAGTTGTGAACTTGCTCACATCTTATTTTAGAGAGCAAACCTCCAAAACATAGAGCCAAACGCTATCTGTTTTTATTTAATTTTATTTCTCCCAGAATTCTTTGAGGGGAGCTGACCAGAGTGGCATAACTCCCACTCGGGCACCCATGGCTTCATATTGAGGCTTTACACGTAGCTGCAATTTTATTTTTTCTTTCCATTTCCATCTGTTTCTGGCCTCAGCCAAGTCGTAACATGTTGTCATCATACATACGGACAAATGATTCTGGCGTTTGGGCTTTCTGGCCCTTCGTTTTTTGTTTGCACCTCTTTTTTTTTCTCATCCTGTGATGTGATAAATTTTGTTTCTGAACCTCTCAGGCTCGTGTCCCACAGGAGGAGGGAGAAGGGGTCTGAGCAGTTTTTAAAGAGCTGAAAGAATTGGAATTGGTGACAAATTCTTGCCTGCCAGGACAGAACACACACACACACACACACACACACACACACGCATGTGCTGAATGGAAGGGAATTGATTGTGGTGGCAGCCTCCTGCATTTCTACAAACCTGTCTCATTTATGGAGGGAGGTCTCTGGCTGCTGGCCCTCCCAGGGGTGTCTTCAATATCTCTTATGGGTGTGTGTGGAGTCCTGCACCATGTGCCAGTCAATTTTAATCATTTAAAGCTGCCTCAGCTCCACACTGAAGGCATGCTGGCTTTACATTCCACTCCTCTGCTTTGGGGACTTCGTGATACGAATCAAGTCAGAAAGGGTTTTTAGAAAAAAACAACACTGTAGCTGAAAATTTTTTTCAGGAAAAATAATTTTCTTTAAAATGACCGTAGCTCTATTATTTTAAAAAGGTTTGAGCTTTTCGTATTGCCTTTTGAAATAGTAGAACTGTGTGTTCTCGTTATTGATGGACAAAGTTAATTTTTTTTCTTCTTGTCTTTGTTCTTTTTTAAGGTATAATTTCTAAAATAAGTGCCAGAAACTCTTAAAACCTTCTGGTCTGTGAAGTTTTAACTGTTGTCAAGGCTGCTTCAAGTTCCTCACCACGGTCCTCTTGGAGAAAGGCCAGAAGTTTGTATCAATAAACCATCAGCTGACACTTGTTAAAGAAATGTAAAACTAGTTTGTTTTTGTTTATTGCGACTGCCTGGTCAGCTAGTTAGAAAGAAAAATGTGTTTATTCCTCTCATTATCAGATCATTTAAGGTGGAGCTAGATGAATATTTTTTTTTGGAGAAATTAACTAAACATTAATAAAAAAAATACAGTCTGCAGTTATTTAAAGAAATGCAAAATTATTAAACACAAGTATTAAAAAGTTACTTAAGTAGCTTCACATTAAATGATCTGATAACAACCAAGTTCCGATTTTAGAAAAATAAAACAACGAACCCTTTTCCTGTTTTTGGATATAGTAAAAATAAAATAATTGTCCTTTTTTTTTACGTTTTTCAGTATCTGTTTTTAAAATGAAAAACAGACAAAAAGTACACAGATCCCCTCTGATCTCCCCTGTGTTTCTTATTTCAGTGTTTTCTCATTGAGCCATAGTTACAAATCTACCTCCCACCATATAGGCCAAAATCTCATAATAGCACAAGCTGAAAGAGGTGTGTTTACTCTCAGTCTCGCTTCTTTATTTGTCCAAAAATTACATGCATTAGTAGCTGTAGGACAATGCAGCTCTATTTGACCAGGGGGGTTGGTGTTGGAAAGTTGACACTGCTTTGCATGGCAATGGGCTGATGGTGTGCATGGATGAAGTCATGGGACTGGTTGGCCATCAGACCCAGCCTGAATGGGCCGGACTCGGTCGCTCCATAGCTAATTGTGTTAGGAAGAGAAAGCTCGGGCCGCCCGGTTCTCAGCCTTTGAGCAGGGTTTGAAGCCTTTCAGGACCAGGCAGAATGGTTCCCGCTCTCTGAATGGACCCTTGCAGAAACTGAGAATGGCCAGAGGACAAAAACCAGAGGAGGAATGTGATTATCGGATCGGGCCTTTTTCCTTTTTCTTTCCCAGGGAGTAAACTGTGTTGGCAAACACAGCTGAAAGGGATCTCTGATGCTTTTGAGAAATGGATACAGTCCCAGCTGAATGAGTGGAGGGGGTAACATTCACACACAAAAAAACTGGTGAAACAGTTAGGCTACAGGATTTAACACTAACATTTCCTCGTCACAGTCAGTATTGATCTTTAGATAACTTGTATAATTTCTAATAGCTCGCCCCCTGAGGTCAGACTTACTCATGTCATTTGTCACCTTGAGTTTTCAGATTGAATTACCTTCAGTGAAAACACAACTCCCTGTAATTTAGCACTGAGGACACGCCTCCTTTGAGCTGTCAGTCAATCTCACACCTCTGCTTTCTTCACTCTTTGATTCTTTTTCCTTCTTGTGTTAATATTTACACACAATTAACCTATAGGCATAACTCAGCCAGTCTGATGAGGGGTTTTGTGATCAGTAAAACACAGGCTAAGATCAGTGATGCTGATCCGATCCCTTATTTTTTATTATTCTTATTTTTCACTTCAAGAGAGATTAGAAGAGATTAAAAGATATGTGAAATTTACACCAAGAAAACACAAGACAACACACCCAACATCTGTCTGCACATCTGCAAAAATGGAGAAAACCAAAACACAGCAACAAACTATGTGTATATAACAATATTTATAACTTTGCTGAAAAGTATATATATATATATTTTTTTAAAAAACTTTGCAGTATATTTATACAGCATCTTCCTTTACAATAAAGTCAAACACAACAGTAAAACCAAACAGACACAATCATACAAAATATATAAAAACAAAGTGAAATGAAACAATTAATATAAATTATTGTTTGATTATCAAGATTTACAAAAAATAAATAAAAACTTGCATCTTACATTATGTTACATGAACATGTTAACATGAAAATTTTCCACTCACGCTCTTAACCAGGTGGAAGAAAAAGTAGTTCCCACCAACCAAGTGTGATTTAGACATGATTTCAATAGTTTGGTGAATTCCCACTTTGTCCCTTTAAACCATATACGTTACCTGAAATAACTGAAGTATCAAAGCATCAATATTTTTATTTTAGAATCGATTTTAGAGCATAATGTTCTCAACAATCATCTCAATATCAATACGCCCATCAGTAACACAGAGAACATAGAGCAGAGAGCTATCTACAACAATGATTTTTTTGACCATTTCTACAAAACCCTTTTTCAAAATATTGAAAATGGTTTGTTAAGTAGAAAACAATTATATGTACTGTTACTTTAACAGGATGTAAGTGTTAAACATACAATTGCCAATACCCATTTTGCCTCCCAGTATTTTCTTACCTCGAGTACAGGAACATCTACCCACCAGCATCCTTGAACCTGGCTGTTTCTCTGTCTTCCCTAACCTTTTAAAAACACGCTCTGCCCATCCAAAGCCTTACTTTATAATCTTCATCCATCTTTGTCGGCCGGCAACTGCACCCTGAAAGACATAATCGGATTTCGGTGGCATTAAACAGCAAATAGCTTCTGTCACTGGACAACTCGCTGGTAACCAGGTTTTAAGAGGAGCACGGCATTTGTCAAGTGTCACGGCGGAGGCACAAACACCAGACACGGACACACGCTGTACACATGCTCTGTAGTCTCAGAGGAATTTACACCTAGCTGTGAGGATGTGTTCAAAAACCATCTCATTTCATTTACTGCTAAGCTGGATAAACAAGTTATCAGGGTTTCATCAGCTCAAGTGCTAAAAGGCTTTAGAGGTAACTATTCTGCAGGAGAAAGTGTTGGCTGCTTATTACTTTCTTGTTTAAATGATTCCCCATTTAGATGTGTGTTACTGGCTCAGTGATTGGTTGAATGTAAAGATAAGAGAATGTTTGTTTCTTTTTTTCCCCCTTCTCCTCTATCAGGTAACCTTCTTTCTGCTGGCGATATTCATTTCCCATGTCAGTATTGTTTGTTCTGGAAATGAGAAATACATCAGACACTAGAGATGTCTCATTCATCATTAGCTCCATCTGTGCGAGCATCTCTCCACAAAAGACAAATAGATAAGAGTATTGTCTGTGGCGAACGCTGTCATTAGAAAGAGTCACTGCGGATGAGAATGTATCTCTTTTCAGGAACAAAAAAAAAGGAGACACTTCTTTGTAATTGTATTCAGTCTCATTGCGCTGGTGATACAAGGGGAGATAATAAAAGGGATGAATATCCAGAAATGAGGAGCTTTCTTTTATTCTTTTCACATGTTAAGAGCAAACTTGTTTCCAGCCAGACAAGAGGATAGATTATTTTATTTGTATGTGCCCGTGTTTCTAAGGAGAGGGAACCAGTGATTGGTAATCATTTGAAAAGGGGAAATGAGAAGCCTCATCAATCAAGCAGTGTTCAGGTAAAGGTTATGCCGCCATGTTTGAGAGAATGGACCCAACGCTGGTAAGAGGAATAAAAAAAGTAATTATCCTTTATCATCAACCAGAAGAGACTTGACATAATTAGTTTTTTTTAAGCTTAGTTGGACTTCTTGTCCTTGGAGATTAAATATTTCTGTCAATCAAGTGTTCACCAAGAGTACTGGTCTCTCAGCAGAGACAGAGACAGAAAGTGGGCACAAAATATGACTGCTGATCAGACACAAAAACATAGCTCATTTTTTACTTTTTTACCAAATAAAGTGAACTGACTCTGATGCAACTTAAAATGTGGATGACTCTTGGGATCCACACCGTGTGTGGTAGGTCCACAGTGAGTGTGGCAGAGTGTCCTAGAGTTGGGCAAAATCTTATCCTGTGTGATTAATATTGGCCACTTTACACCTACAAGCGTGCATGTGAGCCCATAACATAACAACAACAGCAGAAGATGGTGCAGAGCAGCAATCCCCTACACTACAAACCTGTTTAATCACCTGAAACACCACAATAAACTGAGTTCAGCGACTGGTGAAAACAAATCTACTCAGCCACAAATCCAAGTCGTTAAAGGTAAAAGATAATATTTGTTATTTTACATAATGCAGTGTTTTCCCTACCATTATCAGGTGATTGGTGCCAGAAAGCCATACAGTGGTTCAAGAGATAAATAATCAAATGTTATCAGGTTCTCAATAATATTTCCATTTGGGAGAGTGTGAAAATAAATTTAAGGTCCCTAAGGGGGGCAAGGCATAAAATAATTGAGAACTACTGATTTAGAGTAAAAAAGTGTGATTTTCATTTATTAATTGCCATATTAATTGTTATTGGCTAAATGCCACAATTAATATTGGTTATTTTATTTTAGTTTTTTGTCAATATCATCCAACCCTATTGTGTCCATGGGTCTTCATGCACTGGTGTGGACTAGTTATCGATAAGTTGAGGCCAGAATGACTGAGTATCAAGAACATGTGGTGCCACACAGGATTAAAATTTTCAGCCATTTCTTAAAAAAATCATATTCAAAATTTTTCTAGCCAGCATGGTTTGATCTTCTAGCTCATAGCTGATGAGGGTTAAGGAACGTTGGACTTACAGAGCGTGGTGAAGGTTGATAAGACAATAGAGCAGAGAAAAGCTTTGAACAAGGTTTTAAATGTATTACAATCCAGTCTTCTAATAAATCAGGTTGACTCCAGTGTGAAGGAGTCTCATCCTTGTCTGTATACGTTGTGTTTTTGTTGGCTGATGCATAAAGCTTCCACTGCCACAGTAATGTGATCTGAGATGAATGAGAGACAAGGAAAAACAATTTACCCTCCAGCTTCAGTAAAGTATCACATTGTACATTAATAAAACCTTGTTATTATTGGCAAAACCCATTTGCTCAGACCTTATTTTCATATTAATTGAATATTATGAATCCATGTTAAATGGATATCTAATGTGCTTCGATGTTGGCTGCTCCCAAGAGCCTGAGCCCCGAAACACAGAAATATTACATCCTAAAACCTCCTATTACTATGAAAATATTAGTTTTTCTGAAAACATTCACATTAGCTGAAAGCTTTAAAGGTTTCTGCCTGTATATTTTAAAAGAATAAACTGCTGTTTTTATATTTATTTAAAACAATTTAAATATTTTATTAGAAATAATAAAAGTCATGCTTTTGGTGCCGATATGTTCTGCTGGTTTTAATACTGTTATTGTTGTTGTTGTTAGCAAGGAGGGGAATCATTTCTGTAACTAAACCCAGTTTTATGCTAAGTTTATTTCTTCCTGTGGCTATTACTGTAACTGTGACAGGTTGCTGCAGACTGTTTTACTTTCTGCCATGTGTTGTTGAGCAGCTGGGTGTATTCTGTGGGGGAAAAACAGAAAAAAGTGTTAAATGTTTGTGAGGTATTTGTACTTTTATTCAGGTATTAATGCATAATAATTACACAGAATTAACCTTTGCCATAATCATCTCTAAACCTATTTAAACTGCTATTCTAAGGCTTTTACATATCATGTACAACACTGACCAACTCAAAGGTTTATTTGTTTTTTTATTTTTTTATTTTATGACATTCTTATGACCGTACTAGTAATAACTCTAATGTTTTGAATTGTATTCTGTGGAAAAGTTCTAAATAATTAATATCTTACCTCTTTGAATGACCTCAGTTTTGAGAAATGGAGTTTAGTTCTGACTGGACGGATGAGCTAATGGCTAGTCTGAGTGGGACCCAGACCAAAGTTGATTAGTTTCAATTTAAAACAACTTCGGGCTAAAAAAATCCCCACTGCAGTTTGTTTATTACATGCCTATTTATATAGTATTTTGTTTCTTTTCAAGTGCAAACAGTGGCAGCCAGCTGTAGCATCCCTGGAAACGTCCAGTAGAGATGGGATGAATGGATCCTGATCTTGAAGATCCGTTTGTTTTATAGCACCGTTCAAAAGAGCGTTTGATTTTGAACAAGTTACAAAAAGAGGTTAATTATTTTTTTGCAGTTATTCCCGCCGTCCGTACTGTATTTCTATTGATGTCATATTCATTTGATTTCAAGAGTTAATACGCAGTAGTGGACTCCCACCAGAGCGTCAGGCAGAACTCCTCCTGGCCTGAGAGTAAAACTGAAGACATTTTGAATTAACAGAGAACAAAGACAAGGTGGCTTCCCCCCACCCCACCCCACCCCCCACCATCATGACGCCTCTAATTACCTGCCAACAGGCCGGGTCCTTTTGGACTCCATGCTGCGTTGTAAAGACAGAGAGAGGAAGGGAAGTCTTATGGAAAAAGAAGCGGACTGAGGGGGGGTAAAAGAAAGAGGGAGTGAGAGCCAAGTGAAAATCCATATACATGATTTATACCAATGCGACTGTGCGCGGTAGGCAGGAGTTATCTTTTATTTATGAGGGCATCAGCAGCAAAGCGCCCAGATGTTAAGCTGTGCGGGTATCTCATCTAGCCAGAGTCGCTCTCCGGCAATAAAGCTAGAAGGTATGCTGTTCGAAGCTGGGGGGGTTGGAGGGGGCATATGTGTGGAAGAGAGACAAGGCTTTGTCGTCTTTGACAGGAAGCTTAAGGCTGGATGGTTGTGGCTGTAAACAGAAGCCTTAAAACTTTTTTTTTTTTTTACAGATTTGTCTCCATTTGTTAAACTAAAAACTCAAGGAAAAAAAGAAAGCAAGTGGTGGTGAAGTCATTTACAGGACTGGCTCGTTTTTCAATTCTCCATTATTTATTTGTGGAAAACGAGATACAGTATTTGTTGCTCTTGTTTTGTCAGCGGCTCGTCGTAACGACGCTGAGGATTCATTATGGAAATGAGGACCTCCTCGTCAACCTTTAGTAAATCAGATGCAAGATCTTCGCTCTGAGCATCATCATCATTATTATCATCACCATTGTCAGTCTAACATCACATCGATGCTGCCAGGATATAAAAAAAAAACCAGCCACACACACTAATAGCCCAAATAAAGGCAGCGTGCTAATGTTGTGCTGGGGTGGAAGTTACCCATGGGGCAGCAAATCGCTGCTGACATGCTCGCTTGAGAGCAGTCCTTGTCATAACACGGCAATATTTGTGACAAATGTCTAACAGCCCCCGGGGCCGAGCGCTCAGGGATTGGTGAACTGTAACGTGGAGGTAAAGGTTACTGTATGACCGGGTCACTAAAACCCTCCAGCAACCAGCATGACCAGCGGCTCTGTTAGTTTAACCATGGCTCTCTGCCAGCTCCAGCAGCTCTGGTCGGCTGCTTGATCAAATTTCAAGCATCATATCACCAGAACGTTCATTTGACCAGGGACATATATGTCATATAAACCCTAAAACACGCATAGTCTCTGTGACAAGAAGCTCAATATTTTCTTATGTCAGAGAGTGGGACTTCTCAAAGCAGCCTTAATGTTGGACATTTTGAAGTGATAGATTTAATGAACAGTGAATGTCTTACCTGCTGTAGATATATATTTTAATTAATAAGTTGGTAGAAACTTGGAGTTTGCCTGAGGCCTGTTGGTTTGCATAAGACTGAGCTGCAGGCTGGTGATTTGTCGAAGTAGCTGTTGGACTGGCTGGTCTCTCTTGTTCCCTCCTGTTTATAGAAAGTTAAACTTTTTCTCCAAACTGATGTTATTCAAAGAGCTATCTACAACAGGTAAGATATTGTTTTCCACAGAACCTTACTTCAAAAGATCTCATTATTCAGCTTAGAAGCAAAAGTTGTAGAATCACCTTTACGAAGCTTGTATAATACATCATTTTTTATTGCCTGCTTAAGAAAACAAGTTTGAGCTCTATGCAGGGAGATGGTGGGACAGTGGATATAAACATGCCCCTTAACCTCTGCTCCATTATCTCAATTGAAGCAGTTGGTTATAGTAAGTGGGCAGCATTAATGTGACGTTTCTTGGCTACTGTTGCAGGTACTTACGTTATAAAATGCTTTTAATTTCAATGCTGAGCTGCACCTTCTTAACAGTTCCTCCCCTTTAGGCAATTACTGAAAATGAAAAAAGGTTTGACCGAAGCGCTCAGTGCTGTCAGGATCTGTATCTAACTTCATGAGATCAAAAGGAATACGAAAGCAGCCCCAAACATTTCTGCTTCTCCACTTAGATGATCCTCTGTCATATTCTACAGAAATCCATAAAGCATTCATATCGGCTTTCTTCTGCAGCTGGTGGAAATTGTAATCTATGTCCCTGACAAAAAGTGACCATCTTCTGTCTGCTAAAAGAGCACTTTTACTGTCTGAGTGTGCATTATTCACACAGTACATACACAAAGAGCCACTCCCTGCTAGTTGTTAAAAATGTCTCACTTTGAACCACAAATGAAAGTATGTGTCCTTGAAATAAAAGTGATAAATGCACAGCACAGGGGATGTAGATCTGCAACACAATATATGAAATATTTGTGTTTATCTTTTATCCTGGGATTTGATTTAATAAAAAGAGCTGCAATACACGACTTTCCAGTGGAAATGACAAGCTTGTTCAGATCTTTCCCACAAGTGATGTTAAGATTAAAGTAATATAGACTCTATAACATATAAAGTGTTTTTATTTACCCACTCAAACCAAGACTTTTGATTTATTGTTACATTCAAACACATCAGAAAGTTTGGGTCAGAACCAATAAATCTGAGATTACACAAACCAGACAAAGAGCAAAAGTTCAGGTGGGTTATTTTAGGTAATATTTGAGTGTTAATTCAGCAAACCGGTAGCTTAGTTCTTCTAAGATGAATTACGACTTGTCTCCCATTAAATAACTGATATGTGTGTTTTAGACAATTATAACTACAGCAGTGCAATATGAGCCAAATGTAGTTCTAACAGAATCAATCTTCCTTCAGCTAGTTAGCTTATGTGCTAACCTCAGTTGAAAAAAATCTATTGTAAAAGACAAACAGTAAGAAGTTATCATGCAGCAAATATCAGAATCAGAAAATGAGGATGATGATGGAGCAGTGAGCTGAACCTTTGACCCTGCTGCTATTGTTGTATCATCAGACAACATATCAGACCATGTGGCATCAGCCCCCTGCAGACCCTTTATTACCATAATGTTCCTGTGCTGAGACCCCCCACCCTGAAGACCTATGGGGTCTTTATTTCACCTCTAATAGTGCTAATTTTCTTTGAGACTTACTAGACATCAACATTTAGCCCACTTTGTGCTGGACCATTAGGAAAATTGTCAGGAGCTGTGACACGTGCCCTTTTATTTATTTTTTTAGCGTAAAGTGTCTTTGTGCGTACCAAACACCAACACAAAAGTAATGCAGGAATAACTTATCAGCAGTTAATGGGATTTCACCAGACACTTCTGTTGTTGATAGTTTACCGTCTACCTTAAGAGTGAATTATTAAACAGCCGAGAGCTCTTATTAATGGATGTCAGAGTGACAAAGAACTGCATTCATAAACAGCCCCCATTTAAAGGAGAGAAAAATGAAAACCTCTTCCATGTTCAGTTTCTCAAAGAATAAAAAAAGAAAATAACCAACCCAAATTTTTTTTTGCATAAGTGCTTGACATGAAATGAAATGAGAAAAAACTTGACATCATATGAAGGAATGCCTTTAACTCCTAATAGCTGGAACACAGATTACAGAAAGAACAACCAGGCGTGCTGTTTAACCACAAAACTAACAAGAGTGAAGAAACCGTACTTTCTTAGCGCTGCAGCAAGACCTAATTCAATTTGCCTGTGTTTGCTTCGAGATAGGACAAGGTCATTTGCATTGCCTCTTTTTAAGCTGTAGTAGAAAGTACACATTCACACAGGCCACAGAAAATCACCAGAAAGCTGTGGCTTATATTAGAGGAGGGGGGGCTTCATTTTGATCTGAGTGTGTGACTGCTTGAGGTTTTCTGTGTCTACATCTTTGTCTGTCTCATTATGCAGATACACAAGGTTACAGTGGCTGCCTGCTGGGTGTCAGTGTGCATTAGCCGTAGTGTTTTACCATCTCTCCTCAGCTCTCCATGTGAGCATGTGCTTTGTGGGCAGCCATATTAAAAGCCAAGGTGTGCCTTCAACCGAGCTGTCTGTCAGCTTGATTGGTTGGCCCCATGTAATCGATGGAGCCTGGCCCACAGGCCAGCCACCTAAATCCATACAGACGGCTGGGAAAGATGAGACGGCAATGAGAGCATGGGCTGCAGGGAAGCTGTCAGGCACGTGCATGCAAACACGCCCACACAAATGCCCTCGACTCTTTGTTTAAATGGGACCCCCTGCTGTTTAAGACCCCATCGATCAGTTAGTAAGCATGTGGCATTTTGACTTAAACCGTGCATGGATAATGGGCTTGGCAGGCGCCGCACAGATACTGAGACAGCAGCCCAAGAAGCCGGGGAGGGGGGGGTTCGCCACGCGGTGACTTTGCCAACAGGCTGCAACTGGATCGAGGGGCATCTGGATGCTTCCCCCCACCCTAACAACGCCACCCCAATCGATGGTCCACCCTTCGCTGGTGCAGCGGTCTCACCCGGTCTGGTGCAGCCAACTGCCAAGGCAGATGGTAAATTGGGTGGGCACAGGCTGGGCACTGGATGAGCATGGCCAGTGTTGTGAGTGATTGAGGCATACAGACATGCTTTGGCTTCCACTGGGCACTCTGGTCATATTTACTTAGTGAGGGAGCGTAACGCAGGACACATGGTCGCACATTTCACACTAACTGAACAAAGAAAGATTAAGTGGGAGAACATAGAGAGATTTTGTGTACAAACCAGGAATAACGGGACGTCAGGCACAACATAAAAAACACCAGGATTGACTATTTGTCAGCATTAATCCTAAATTCTATCTCATGCATGTGTAATTTAGTGTGCACATGTCCATGAAGAACATGTTGGATGTCATGTTGGCAAACTCCTGCCTATAAGCGAGTTAAGAAGCTGCTCTGGGCCTTCAGCTGGAGCCACAGTAAACTGACTCTTCTCAGGTGTTATTGCTTTTATTTAGAACTATGAAGAAATGTAATAAATTTATTCAATAAGTGATCAAAATATAATAAATAAATTCTGTTTTTTTGCATTAATTTAGTCATTTTTGTTTGTCTAGTTTGCAGTTTTTATGGATTTGAAAATTCAAGCTGATGGCCACAGCTAAATCCAAATGGCTTCAATTTGGTTGTTTTTTAGAAAAATTGAACTGAATGATCAAAAAAATATGCAGATTGCTAGTCACAACTTATTATTTAGCTAATTTTAGGCATACAATATTGAAGGTTAAAGAAGCCAAAAACAATCTTTACCAAATTCTAAATGCTAATCAAAAATCCAAGTTGGCCACCACATATAACCTTAAAAGGTTATAATTGAAACATTGTAAGATTTAGTAAGATTAAATTAGTTGTAAAATAGCTAAGAATGATTACATGGCGACTGCTGATGCTAATACCAAATTAAGCTAACTTATAATGCTGATACTAATTTTACAAAGGGCTATAATTCAGCCATTTTTAAACATACACATCTGAAAGTTGTAAATGTTGTTTTTTTTTTTACAAAATCTAAATGCAAATAAAAAATTCAAAGTCTCCATCCACTTGTAATTTGTTTTAGGGGTAGCACCTGGGGTGGCCAATCAGGTGTCAGGTACCTCAGGCTTTACCCCTGCAGATAAAATAAAACCAGTGCATGTCTTCATATGTCAAATGTATGGACATATAAGGATCTAAAAAGCACAAATAAAACTTCCTACAAAACTATCTCACTGGGCTGAGCCTGTTAGAGACATGTTAGAGCTACAAAACTTGCCAGAAAAAACACTAATGCTCTTTTGGATTTTCACCAAATTAGTACTTACAACACATTTTGTTAGTAGGTAAAGAGTAGTGTTTTTTTGGCTCTGACATTTCTTGGTATGGCTGAGCTAACACAGAACCCATGTAAATGTTTGTCCAGTCAGTCACAGTGACCAGCTCCACGGATGGTTTTCGTGGTGATGTATTGTTCGTCCATTCATCATGCTCTGCTGCTCAGATCCCTGAGTGCCTGTCTGCATATTCAGTTTGTTTTTGTTGCTCAATCAATGATGGCAGCAACAGGGTCCTCTGCTCTGCGACACCTCAGTCTGTTCCTCAAAAATATACCATCATTACAGACTGAACACACACATTTTGGTTTCCAAGCTCAATAAACTAATCACACAACCAGCAGAAGCCAAATGAACATCAATGCTGCACGATAACAATGCTAATGAATGTAAATGCATTCAGTGTAAAGTTACACACAGATACTTAGACTGGGGGGGTGCCACAGCGAGCAGAGACCATTTATATGTCTCAAAAGACCTCTGACCTTTCTGTGGACATAACACAAACTGTAAATAGGCTCTCTTTTTTTCTGTGCACCGCAGCATAGTTTTTGATTGAGTGTATAATTTGTGCTGTCTTTTCTAATTACACAGATTCTTTTCTGCACACACTCAGTCTCATCGCATCACCTCTCATTAGCCAGGATGGGCACCACATTGAGCTGCCTAATTCCCCCAAAACAGAGAGAAGAGGAAGATTGCTAATGACAGGGAACATCATCCACATCAACACAAAGCTCTTTTTTTTTTATATGTCAGTGCATGCTGAGGTAAAGCTCCTTCTTTTCCATGCAAAGTGTTGATAAGCAAAGACCTGGCCCACATATGGCAGCGTTCTTGTAAACACCAGCCAGTTGCTTTCTAATTAACCCTGGAGATGAGCAGGACAGGAGGTCGCAGCGCGTGTGTGTGTGTGTGTGTGTGTGGGGGGGGGGGTGCTGGACTGGCGCTGGGAAAAAGGGAAACCTTATCGCGCTCTCAGAACTGGGGCCTGTGGAGGGAGACATCTGATAGGCTGACAGCTCTGCTCGCCACGAGGAACCTCTGGGCCTGAGCTGTATCACATGAGCACAGGAGGGGGGGTTGAGGGGTGGGATGGTCTCCTAGCTGCTCCTTTAACGAATGCTAATGGATAATTAGGCATTTCATGACTGAAGCTGTACGGTTGTTCTCATTACACGCTACTCAGTACTCCCAAAGAGCATTATGCTAAAGATGAGGAGAAAATCCACATTGGTGTTTAGTTTCTCAAGTTATATTTTTTAACCCTACGCTAACTATATTAGCTCTTTCCATATCTGTTGGATTTGTTGGTTTAATAATAGCAGCGCTTCTGTTTCACGCTTCAGATTTGGTTATTGGTTCAAAGTCCCCCTCCCTGTCATAACAGAGGCCCCTATAGATGCTTCTGTCAGCTTAGTCCTCAGACGGGCTCTAGGTCATTAAAGCGCTGTCTGTCAAACACCCTTAAAATTAGACGCATGGCCGTTTTATTAAAAGAGATGACTTGTGTGTGTGTGTGTGTGTATAAATAGAGAGGTTGGGTTGGGAGGTTTTGAGCCACTGCTTGGTGATAAAACTGTTAACAGGGCAGCTACTAAAGATGCGAGTCGGTCTGTGCTGCATGACGAACATCAAAGAAACTGTAAACCTGTGTGGAAAGAGAAGGGTTTGTGTGTGAGTAAGAAGTAATGTAATATTAAAATCCTTTTGTTTTTCATTGTTTTCGTCTTGAGTCACTGCTCAAACAAAAGGTGAGTTTTTGCCAGACATCAGCGGGATGTTTCAGACATGAGGTAGTGTCGGAACACGGGGAAGTGATAAGTGCTGATTTAAGCCCATAATAAGTAGGACGGTGCCTTGTTATTGAAGCATGACTCGTAGGTTTTACACCTGGCTTTGTCTTCTGCCTTTTCATCTTCTGATCACAGCGTGACAACTTAGTTGCTCTCTACAAAACTTGAAGAGAAAGAAAAATAGAACATTAAAAGCTTCAACAACATGCAGTTCTGCTTCCTTTAAATTAGGCTTAAGTGAAAAGCCAAGTATTTAGTCAACTTCCCAAACTGTCCAGCTTTTAACTCGTACAAAACAAACAGATGCTTTCAGCCCCCTACACCCCACTCACAACTTACTGAAATATATAAACAATGTGAGAAGAAAACATAATGTGCCCTGCTATTTAACTTACTTTACATGTATTTCTCCATTTAGCAACAATAAATGTTGGTGTGTTTTTATTTACCAAATGAGTCATACGGTTTATACTTTATCAGTCTGACAGCTTATTTCTAAGCAGATCACATGACCATGAGATGAGCTTTCCTGAAATAAATCACCCACTAGTTAGCTAAAACATATAAAAGTTTCAAAGTGGCAATACTTTTTGTTTAGGAGCAAAAACATATTGAACAAAATGAATGTACATAGTTCATTTTCATCATTGTCTCAGATGGTCACAGATGTCTTATCCTAAATTCAAAACATTACAACATGAGAAAAAAAAAAGTTATTTTTGCAGTTTTAAACACATTTATTTGATCACACTGACACTGCATTCAGGATCCAACACATACATTTGATATTGAATCGTTGACCTTTGGTATAAGCAGTCATTTGTAAATAAGGTTTGAATTCTGGAGATCATTACGAGACCTCCTACTCTGTTTCATCAGGCACAGAGGGGTCACAACCTCAACTATTTAACATCAGACCTGCTGAATCTGAAATCCTGAAACTGGACTCACTAAAGAGTCCTTAATATATATTTTAAAGGTTTTTACCAAAAAAAAAAAAAAACTCTTCACAACTACAATGTTTTATTAAAGCAAACAATGACTTGGTGGATTAGAAAAATGGGGTCTGCTGTGTGAAAAGTTGAAGACAGGGGCTTCAGATGATATTCTGTAGCCAGAGTGATTTTCTATGATACAGTGTAGCATCTAGAAACCTCCCTCCAAGGCTCCTGCTCTCCCTGTTTACATCGCTGACCTCCCCAGGCGATGGTAAGAGTTACTGTCCTCCTCTTGATGAATTTCTCAGTGGGCTGGTCTGCACAAGGAGAGCTGCAGAGATTTCACCTGTACCTGCAGCTCCTGATAACTTATCGAAGGGGCGAGCTTCTACACACTTTACTCTGATGGAGACACTTTAAACTCAGTGTTAAACTATTTGGAACAAGTTTCTCTTTAAGTCAGGGGTGTCCAACTTATTTTGATCAAGGATTGCATGAGCATCATCGTGGCCCTGAAAGGACCTGTTGTAATAAACGCCAATGTTTTGTGTTTAGACAGAGGCCAATTTCAAGGTGTTAAGAAAGGGAAATGATGAGAAGACAAGTTTATTTTCTGTTTAAACATAAAAACAGCATTTTAATATCAACTAAAGGTGACATAGATACTTTATCATGGTATAGAATTTAAATATATGCCTGAGAAACATAATATTGCCCCATTAAGATTTTTCGCTGACTAGTTTTGGACACTGTACACTTCCACCTAGTTGTGGGATGTCATCATTTTGCTGGTAAACTAATCAACATACATTATGGGAGATGTAGTTTATGGATAATGCTGGCTTTAAAGCAGCATACTTATTACACACTTATTTTAAGACATTAATACTTCTTTGAAGCTCTTGGGGGCCACGTAAAGTGTTGTACATTTGGCCCACAGGCCTTGAGTTTGGCACGTGTGCTTTAAGTGAAAATGTGGTCTCGCCTTCTTCGGACCGCCAGTTACAAGAGTGACAGAGGTTCAGAGGTCCAAACAATAAGTTTGTTTGAGTAAGCTCCAGAGTCATGGCTGAGTGAGCAGAGGTCACACGTTGACCCCGACCGCCGAGGTCCTGCGAGAGATGAAGAATTAACTAAAAGGAAAGTGAGGCAGACCCTGTCCTCGAGAAGGGTCAGATGTCACAATTACTTACAAGCCTGTGTGTGTGTGTGTGTGAGGACCCCTCCTCACTTCTCTGTAACTGGGGAAATGTTCTCACAACATTAGCGCCCCTCTCTCTTGCATCTCAAGTGGTCTTCTGGATTACCTCCCTGGTCATCCTTGTTACCTAAGCCTTCATTTACAGATCTGAAAGCGTGTGATCGATTAAAGGAAAGACAGAATCCATTTGTCGACACAGAGAGGCCGAAGATAGATTTCTGATTGGCTCCTTAGATTAAAGAAAAGATGAGGATGATTAAAGAGCAGGATGCAGCTTTTTTCTTTTACTTTTAGTGAGAAACTTCAAACGTCCACAGAGATAATGTAGCCCGAGGCTAAAGGGAAAGGTTCTTTATTAAAACATTAGCAGATGGACTTGTGTGTGTTTTTGTGCATGTGTGTGTACTAAAATGCAACAGACATGTTGGAGTGAGACTCGTTAAAAATGTGAAATATGCAAGAATAAAAGGTTTCTAAAAACTGAGCAACACAGACAACAAAAAGAACACATACCGCCCGCCGGTGACATTTTAAATAAATCATACACAATTAGAAAAGTCATAATTATGCTGTCATGTTTATAAATTTAAATAATAGCATCATTTTAAAACTCAGAAAGATATTTTGAAGACAAACTGAATTGTATACGAATTAATTTATGAAGAGAATTCAACAGTTACAACCCAAGTTATAAAATCCGTCTTCATGCATCATCAACTTACACTTCATTATATAAGATCTTAGATGGATTCTGAGCGATGCTGCATTGAAAAACTAAGATGATTTAAAGAATATTGTTATACAATCTCAGCTGTTCTCTCAGAAGGAACACTGCATACCTGTTGACGTGAAACTAAAACAAATCCAAAACATGTTTCATATTTTCATTGTGACATGTTTTGAACTGTTTCTCAGGTTTGGACCAATAAGGACATGACATATTTGACATATTTATTACATAAAACAGACTGTCATAGATTTTTCAGCTAGGAAGCTTTTAGTGCACTAACAACTTGAAAATTAAGAGAAAGCTAAGAAAAAGACTTTTTGCTTGGGTTCACTGTTGCATTTGGAGAAGAAACATTTATTTGAAAGGTATCAAAGTGTTTTTTTTTTTTCAAACCTGCATGTTTTAAAAGGCTTACTACAAGCCGATTAGTGCCAAGAGAGCCGTAGTTTGATTTCACAGTTGTGCTGAGAAATATTCTATTCAATCCATTTTATTTATGCAGCGTCAGTTAACAGCAAAAGTGATTTCAGGGCACTGTAAAGAAACACCAAGTCAAAATCATAAATCCAATTATAGTCAGTTTAGTTTCTTTCTTCATTCAAAACATTCACACTACACTACACGCACTACATTATGAAACACTATTTAGTCTGTATAAGTGAGCAGGTCTTCACTTTGTTATGATTGTTCATCCTGAGCAGCACAGAGGCGACAGTGGAAAGAAACAACTGTCTTTAAGCAGGAAGAAACCATCAACCTGGCACAAAAAAAGAATAATAAAACCTGCCAAAGATGATATCTGAAGTTGTTTTGTACACATCAAAAAAGTTCATTTGATCAATCAAATATTCAGAAAACATTCTGGTATCTTAAATTAGGTTCAACGAAAGATTACTTTCTGAATATTTCATTAAAATCCAGGAGGTGGTTTATTATATATTTAGCTAACAAAGTCATTTCCAATAGTTAATGACAAAGCTAAAAAAAACAGGCATCATGCAGTCAGTTAGCCCTTGAGTTGAGGATCAGTCTCAATTACTACCACAGAGAGCCAATATGAAAGTCTAAGAATATGATAACCTTATGCAGAAATATCACAGTTTTGTGGTACCATGGTATTATGAGTACAGCTCTAAAATGTTTTATTTTGATATGTCATTATTTAAAAAAAAAAACTTTTCCATTAAATAGTTTTTTAATAATATATAAAACCTGGAATAAATTAAAATATTTATGTAACATAATACCATTAAAGAAAAAATAATAAATGCAGTCCTTATAATTTAATTCTCATAACTTAAAAAATATCTAGCAGAGGTTTTTGCTGAGACAAATTGAATAGCACATTGCCAGCACTTTGGATAGTGCTTACAACTTGTTATCTAAATCATTTTATCTACTTTTTCTTTGTTTAACTTTTGCTATATTAGGAGAAAATGGCGGTGAGAAAAAAAAGAGCAATCAGAGGTCAGGAAAGAAAAAAGCAGAGCCAAGAAGAAGAAAAAATCCCATCTGATCTAAAGGATTTATCTGTGGCTGTGCTGTGCAGTTCCATCTCTTCTAATGAACTTGATCCCAGAGATCCACACATCAAATGATCTCCAGCCAGTGACACTCCAATCTGAGAGGCCAGCAAAGTGTGAGGGCTGAAATGTCCCTGTTTTTTTTTCCATCAAGGCAGCTGAGGCAATATAATGAAAAGAATTAAGACAGAAACCTCACTTCTTCTCTCGCTCCCTTGGGACGCTGTGGATTTGTAACAATGGCTGCTGGATGGAGCCGAGCGACGCGACAACACCAACACACTTGACAACGCAGAGAAGCAAAGTAAAGTTACCCGGTTGGAAATTCACAACAAAACAAAGACATTCTCTTACTAATAAGACGCATTCAACCAAGGATGAGCTTAGTGTAGGAGTACTGAGACAAACACGCGTTCTCACACACACTCACACACACACACACACACACACACACCTAGACACGGTTTCTTGGACAAGGAAAGCTGTTTAGTTCCCCGGGCAGTTTTAGAAGCTTTCTGCTGGAATGTGAAAGAAAGAAATAAAGAAAGCATCCAATTTTCTTTAAAAGCTACACGTGTCTGAAATGTTGCACGTCGCGGCTAAATTGTTCTCAGCACCCACACTCCTAACACCTGTGCCAGTTTGTGCCAGATGTTTTAATATCATACAGTAGGTAATCCTGTCTGCTGTTGCTCTGCTAACTCTTTGGTCTGTATTTCTATCCTTATTAGTACCGTTTATTGACTTGCATTTATTTCCAGTTGGTTCTATAGCCCTGACCCCTTACCCTAAGCCTAACATGAACTCAATTCACAACTTAGTCCTAAACTGGAACCCCAACTCAAAAATGGAGTTCCACTATTAGGACCGGTCTTTGGTCCCCATAAAGTGAATATAATGAAAGTGAATATATTGTGATCATTACACCCTATACCATTATTTGCAGCAGACCATAAGTTTGCATTCAAAGTGCATGGTATTTATTTTTGAATGCAATGGAGCCTTTTTTATTAATAAGACCAGTAACAAAATTTTGCATTAAAACAGTGAAAAACAAAAACTTTGTCCTTAAAGTAGCTAATAAATTTAGATTGAGATAAAAGAAAATAAATGTAACTAAAACACAAAAACTTTTTTACATGAGTAATAGGTGGAGAGCAATAATAAAATACATACTTCACAGGGAATTCAAAATACATAGACATATATGTTCTTATAAATAGAAGTGTGAATAGAATAGTAAATAGAAACACTGTGTAAGGCTGTGTAGTGCATTTAAGCTAGTTTTATACTTGACAGAGTTGATGCATCGAACTGGGCCTGAGAGTGAGCACCGCCCCGATCGTGTCGACCCCATTTGTGCACGTTTCACCTTATTCCCATTGGTTATGTAGAATACCACCACGTCGCCTTTCTCTTTGGAGAATAAGCACTGATGGAAACTGCGACTGAATCTCTGCTTATTTCAAGTGGTTCTATGCAAATACTAGAGATTTTAATGTGGTTTTATACTCGCATAACACACAGACTTCACCCGAGCTTCTGGTCTTCACATAGTAGGTGTGTATACCAGAAACAGTCCTAAGAAGGTAACAAATAGAAATACACACAAACACACACAGTGCATGTTCTTTCCATTGACTTTTATTTATTTTTTATTCATTTCTATAGCCTCATCCTGACAACTAAACTCAAAAACAGCTTTGAAAGCAGTGGGTCCCCACATCGTAGTATATTTTGGAAAAAATGGGACTTACAAGGAAACAAATCCTAGAACACACACACACACACACCTATCTCTGCTCCACGTTCTCCCAGCTGGTGACAGATCAGGGTAATTCTTCCTGTTTTTCCTGACTGTAGGTGGGTCAGGGAGTGATTGTGGGGCAGAGTGTCATTACAGAATCGCAGCAGGGCCCCCATGACTCTAGCAGGAATTCTTTTTTTTTTGTTTTCCTCACCCCCATCACCATCACCCAGATGCTTTCTTCATCTGTATATCATTCTGTCAGATAATGATCATGCAGGTTAGAGCCACAGTGCGGGACATGAGGCTCCTCTGTGCAGAATTATCTCACTCATTTGAGCAAACTGCTCTGCCTTAGTCATATTATCTTTTTTTAAAGAGTACTTTTCTATGGTTCTGTAAAGAAGTCTCAAGAAGCACCTCAGGATGTTATATTTTAGAGCATTTTCAAACAACAGTGGATGATGTCCAGAAATCTCACTCAGCAAGCCTCTGTGCACTGCTGAGTCCAGAGCCAATCATGGATTGTGCTTTTCAGTATCATTTTCACAGCCGGCGTACCACCTGTGAAAGAGACCAAAGCAAAATGAAAGGATTTCTTTTTATTGCTGCACAAAAAAAAAACAAAAAACAAAAGCAGGTTCAGCACCATAAAAAAAGCCCTTTAATGCTCCATAAAAACTCCTTTTATACACATCAGGGGTATTTAGGATTCTTATTTTTATTCTAGCTGATTGTTTCGTACGCCTCTCTGAGCAACCCCTGCTATATAAGCGAACCCAGAGTCACTGTTTCACCAAAGTGATTAATGGCAGCTTTTTTTTTTTACAGTTTCTGTTCTGCGCCCAGGTGCAGAGCTCCAGATTTCCTTTTGTCTACAGCATCTTTGTGCTCATCACATTCATACTCATCCAACTTCTTTATTCCCTCGCTTTAGAAATGCAGCGCTGTCAAGGCAACACTAAAAAGAAAAAAAAAACTAAACTGTGTGAGGACTCAAAATTCATTTAAACAACGAAGGTAAAATTGTGCAGTAGGGGGATTTTCACGAGTTCTTTCTGGAGTTGCAGGGTCTTTTGTGTGATGGGTAGAGCAAGCATGCATCATTTCAGAGTTAATTTAAGAAATGTGTGTCAGTCAGATGGAAAATAAGTGCCCTGTTCTTAAACCCACCTCGTGAATTCATGAATTTTGCACTTTTCATTACACCATTGGTGTTTTGTCTGAGGTTCAGATATCGACTGTGAAGTCTATCAGGCAGCTGGTGCACTGCCTGTGTATAAAAGTGAGTTTAATTAATAAAAAGGAATACATCTTGCTGTCATGCATCGTCTGAGCACAGGGGCTTTTAACATTTTACCTTTTTGTAACCAGAAAACACACATTTCTTAGTGACATTTCACAGCGAAAATGTATTTGAAAAGCAGAATTCTAAACTAAGCCTAAGAAATCCATTCATAACTTGTTTTTTTTTGAGAAATCTCTCTGAACAAACAAGAAAACCATCTTAACTCCATATCTTCCTCTGCAGAGATATAAGTTTCAGTTGTATATCAGTGCAGTAAGGGGATGTCCCTGATCTGAGCGAGGTGTATTATGTAGGTGAATCAATTACAGGACAATTCAGCAGTTTAAGAAGGTAGAGAAAGAGACAGAGAAAGGAGGGGTGTAGTGTGTTTAATTGAGATGACTCATTTTGATGCAAAACATGATGTCAGATGAGCAGTAATCTGGAGGAGCATGTAACAAACAAAGACTGGAAGTAGTGCTGGGCAGTATGACCCAAATTTTATATCACCATATTTTCAACAATTATACTGGTATTACTGGTACCATGTCCTTGTAACCATTATGTTGCTTTGTGTCTCGTGTGTTTTATCTGATCAAATAAAATGTAACATGTTTTGAAAGTCATTTTCAATCACATCAAATTTCACAATTGTGTGTGGAAATCCCAATTTTTGACAAATCAAGGATGACATGCTTAGCTGTTTAACACTGAGGCACTCAGATGTGAGTGGTGGTACCCCTGCACAGCTCTGGAGAGTTCATCCTCGCCCCCCAGCCCCATCCTTCGTGTCACTGGGCTGGTGTGACTTTTGCTGCTGACATTTGCTTTTGGACCTGAGGCAACTTTTGAACCCAGGAGATGGTTCGGGGCTTAGACTCAGGGTCAGAGGCTGTCAGCACAATTGTAGGGTTAATGTCAGACACACGACTGTTCAAACAAACTCACAGGGTGAAAAAAAAATCACCTTTAGGAGCCATCCAAATGTAACACAGGGGCACACAGTCATGGCGAAGTAAAAAGGCGACCATCTTCTAGTTCTGGGATTTTATATATCTGGACATAATAAAAAGGATCTGGACCAATGGTCTACCAAACATTTTAGACCTGTGTACCCCCTGAGCCATTTTGTCATACCACTAGTACCCCTTCAGTCAAACATAATGATGATTCTCCAAAGCTATAATGTACTACAACTGATTATTTAATGAAAATTATTTATTTAACCCCCTAGAACGTTTACTTCTCATGCATTTTATTTTTTTTTCAACTCAAATTAAACATAAAAATAAAAATGTTCATTGAAAGTGAATAAATTAAATAAATAAACCAGGTGATGGTAGGTGCAGGAAACAGCAGCGTCCAAAATACATCAGAAACTCACCCAAATGAGCAAATTCTGTGAGATTCCACGTTTTATACTGGATTCCAATTTGTGTTAATTCTGTGATTCTATCTGCAATTTCCACATTGCAGAAATCATAGGTCTCTACATATCTCAATCCTATTTTTATTTATTCTTTTAACACAGTTGGGAAATTTTTCCACATACCCCTTGTAATATGCCCGCATAACCCTGGTTGGGAATCACAGCTTTAGACAGTGTGAAGGACTGAAGGAACTGTCCAAGGTCCTGAAAGTGCTGGAATGTTTAAGAAAGGGGTCTCTGCAGTCACAAGGTAGGTGTTTCTTATTTTGTAGGAGGAGTTGACCCACAACAGGCACTGCAGAGACCCCTATACTTCGAATGTTTTAGGACTTTAGACAGTGTGAAGTGCTGAAGGAACTGTCCAAGGTGCTGAAAGTGTTTGAATGTTTCAGGACTTTATATACATTATAGTACTGAACTCTAATACTTTTACTCTAAGTAATGATTTTCTGTATGACTTCATCAGTCTCTCAGAGTGTTTTTGAGGATTTTTGGTTCTCTGTTCTTAACAACATTGTCTCAGTTCACGGACCAGAGGTATGTACTTTGATTGGACCATTACAACACCTAACTCCTTTTCAGCTTTTTTTTTTGTAAATCTGATGCTGTGCTTGGGATCATTGTTCTGTTTTGGTCCACATCAAACAAACTAGAGTTTGATGAAAGTGGACTAAACAGGACCAGCAGCACCTGGATGATCCTGAAAGCAGCCCAAGTGGACTTTACACTCTTTTAAATTTCCATTTTGCTTTTGCTTAATGACTAACCACAAGGAGAAACCTGCCGTGTGTTTTTGTACACTCAAGGTTAGATTTAGCCTCACATGTCATCACCACTTCAGAACTGATTGATGTCTTCAAACAGACAGACAGGGCTTTTTTTTTGTCTTCCTTGCAATATTATTATTTAGTTTCCAATTTCCAGACACCTGAGGTATTTTGTTTCTTGCCCTAATTGAATTAGCATTGTGGGATTAGGTTTGGTTCGGCTGCACACTGACACATCCTGCTGTGCTCACGGGGCTGCATCATAACTGATAAGAAAGCGAAGGACAAGCAACGAGCGCAGTGTAAACTAATTTGCTTTATAACAAAACGGAGACGTAGAAGTGGAAGTAATTAGAGTGATAGATTGAATCCTGCTTGTTAGAGTCACGTGTCAGTGACGCCCGTGCACCGTGGGATAAAAAGTCCACCGCTCTAAAACAGGCGTTCAGATGGATCAGCATGCACTGGGAGCGCAGAGATACACACGTGAAGTTGTTTATATATTACTTTAACGTCCACACAACAGTCACCAAGCAGTGTGTTGATGTCTTTATTAAAAGCTCTGTTCTTATCTACATCTTTCTCCCGTGAGCCACTTGGGATCATTAAACTGCACTCAATCATATAAGATCATGTCAAAGATCTAAAACAATTGAATAAGTTAGAAATCATTAGGATGATAAAAAAACCTAACCTTTCCTTTCCTAAATGTGGTCTTGTTGGATGGTTTTAACCACCTCTGCAGTCCACTGAGTGACTCAGTGATAAAGAGAACCATTACTGAGCTCTGATTGACCAGTACACAGACAGACCCACTCACTCCAAAGATAGCAGAAGCTCTTTTATTGCCCCACTAATCTCCCCCAACTCCCTGTATTTTATTTCCTCGTTGGTGTCCTCTCTCTCTCTCTCTCTTTCCCTCTTTTCTTCCCTCTCTTTGCGCTCTGTCTCTTATCTCCTTTTGTTCATCTCTCAAGGTCAACAGGTTTTTTTTCCCCCCCTCCACCGACAGTAGTCGATCATTTCCACTGAAATTGCTTTAATCTCCTCTTTAACAAGTCATTCTCAAGTGGACCCTTAACAAGTCATTCCCTTGTGGTTGCGAGTAGACCACGCAGATGTTCGGCACATTTATTTGTTGCCATACATTGTGGCAACCAAGACCCAAAATTTAATTTAATTTTCTCCATTTTTTTCCATTCATTTAATTATAATTACTTGATAAAGTTAATTATACAAATATATGCATACATTTGTTTTGCAATTTTTAGTAAAATGAACATCCTCATTTAGTTTTTTTGTGTCTGCCTTACAGTAATGATCAACAAGTTGACTTTGTGGAGGAATATAAATATCTGGGTACTGTAATTGACAACAAATGTATAATGTATAATTGTACATAATGTACATAATGTATAATTGTAACATATACAACAAAAGTTTTTCCTTTTTTATTTGCTGAACAGTTCTGAGAGTTTTAGAAGTCTGTATAACTGATCACAGTTAATGTGTTTTAAAAGAGAGAAAAAATGCAATTACAAAGCAATCCTCTAAAGTACATTCCTTCATCAGTTACAGCTTGTCTTTTTCTTCTTCCACTGCTCTTTCTCTCTCTTCTTCCCGGACCTTTACATTTATTAAGCAGCTGTGTTTTCTTTTTTTTCTTCCTTGCTGCTCTATACAAGATCACCTGAAGCCAAATGTTGCGAGATATGTAGGTTGTTGGAGGAACGCCATTAGCATAATTTCCCAGAGGCGCACTGAGCTTAATTATCAACATGCCTGTGTGCGGAGTGGAGCACAGCTCATCACATTAGTTTGGAGTCCCTGCTGTTTGAGTCCATGCTCCGCCAGGTCCCAGCTGACTACCTGGAGATTCATTGCAGGCAAAGTTTAACTTCCAGCAACTCCTGAAACTTTCATCTTCCACGCTATACGTTTTCTTTGAGCACGCCGAGGGTTCCAAACTAAAAAGAGGAAAGCCCGTTCAGTTATATAAACCCGGAGGCTGAGGTGGACCATTTGTTGTCTGTAAATTATGTTATTCTAAGTCTTTCTTTTAAAGGTAATTGCTTTCTAAAATCATTTTCAGAGCGATGCTCACACATATATTGGCTACCTCTCTGTGCTGCCTAACTGGAAGTTGGCTGGGAAAGGCATTAGCTGACTGAGATAGAGAAAACACACATTATCCAGGCCCATCTTTATTCCCCTGTAGATAGAAGGGAAAATGGAAATGCTCCTTGTGTTGGGAAAAACCAATTTCCGCATCACGCTGCACTTATTGCTCTGTCCTTTGTTATGCATTTATTGTGATGGAACCACACATAAATTTGTTAGTAACTACACCCTAATTCAACCTCTTTTAAATACTAATTTTTATGTATGCAAGCATGTTTATATAATTATGTGTGGCATGTTGCGTTACAGTATCTGGGTCACAGAATGTCAGCTGGCCTCAGGGTGTTTCCATAAACCAACTCCCAATTTATATCACCTTGCTTGATCAAATCTGGGTTATTATTATTATCTACACGGGACTAGACAGCCCACCTGTTCTGTTCCTGGGAAGTGCTTGCTCATGAAAATAAGGAAGAAGAGGCTGCATGATGAAGAACATGACAGAGGAAGGAATCTTTGGATCTTTAGAGCTCGAGAATTATTTCTCTGCCGTTACGAGCAGATGTTTTCTGGCAAAAACAACAAATAAAATTTAAAAAACGCCTACAAATAAGCCATGGCATGTATTATGTTGTTCTAAATTTGTCTGCAACTTCAGCCAAAGTAGGTTCGGCAGATTAAAATAATGTTTTTCTTCCTGACTGTCCAAGGTAATATGACATCAAATGTTTATGCAAGCCCACAGTATAACCCTGGTGTCTTTGAAGTGAACACTTGTCCTGTTTAGACAGCATCCAGATATTTTTTTTACTGTAGGCAGAGTCAGAAGTGGCCACAGGTCATATTGAGGGTAGAAGCAGCAGCTTCAGAAACACCCGGGTGTCGTGAGCCTTCATCAAACATTTTATTTACACGTCTGACTGCTGTCGGCCCAGCGTTCTGCTCTCCCTTGGATTTTCTGTCTGGTTATAGGTCAGAGGAGATAAGCAAAGCATTATTTTCTTGTTCTGCTGGCTGGAAAACTTCAGTCTATCTTCTGTAATTTGGCAGGGTCCTCTGCCTTACTGCTTCTTGTTATAAAACTTTAACCACTAAAGAAGAGGACATCAAGACTCCTATTTGTTTGCACATCTACCAGAATTTTTTTTATACAAAAGCTTACAATGCATTTGTGACAAATATTTCTACAGTGGTCTGGATTTACTATGTGAAATGTATAAAACACAGAAAAAGGAAAACAACAAGAATGTTCTTCATCCTTATGTAGACATGGAAAATATTAAAATCAGATTTCATACTTCTCCAGACTGCGCAGGAACCCTGTTCTACTAATCCTAATAAAATTCTGCCATCTCATCCGCCCTGATTTCCTCTGTGGAAGCTGTCGGCTTTAGACAAACATCTCTGTCTGTGGCTGGATGACAATAATCTCTGCACACCATGTACTGTAGCTCACGTCTCTCTTTTCCAAAGGGAGGAAACTAACAGACAAAACTGCAGCAAGGTTTGAATTAAAGAGTTTTACTCTGAAAGAAAGAAAAATACATTTCCTTTTGAGGGAGTTTCAGCCCTGCCCAACGCCCCAAGGTTATACCAGCAAGTTTTATTTTGTATCTTGAGGAGAATAAAAGAGTACCATGTTAGATTTCAGGGGTCTGAAAGTCTGAGACTACAATATATTGGATTTTTTCTTTATAATTTTGACAATAGTAGATAACAGAGCCGAGCTCAGGCGTTCAAGTATAAATATGTCACACGAGTGCTCCTTAGATTTTTCCAAGTTTTTTGTAATAAACTAAGCCAGTGATTTCTGTGTTAGAGGTCTGAGCTGAAAGTGATTCAGAGTCACGCTTGGATGCCAGGTTATCACACACCTTCCTGCCCCGCAATCCCATTCAATCTCTTTCTCTCATTTTCACTGCTGCGAAGCTGTTTCACCATGTCGGGGAGCAGCTTTCCATT
>JARVGW010000161.1:12847334-12863590 GCA_031762495.1 Anablepsoides rubrolineatus
TTCAAAGACTTAAAACACAAAATCAGGGTTACTCGCTACTTCTACAACAACTTAGTCAAGCATATCAAACAAAACTATACATAAAAGAAACACTCAGAGCTTAGAAACATTGGTTTGACTCAGAATCATCCTGATACTTAGATACTTGATTTTTCTTTTTTACACCATGATAATTAATAGTTAACGATTAATTAGATTTCACTTGTAACTGTGATTAAATGTGTTTTATGCCCTTCAGCTTACCTTGGTTATTTTTCTCTTTTATCCTCTGGTAGGATGAATGGCTCTTTGTGTGACTTATTTTAAATTATTTCTTACTGGTGTCTATAGATGCTGTCTGGATTTATTTTTCCTCACACATTTTTTTGGCTTGTTTCAGGATAAGAAAAGGAAGCCAGCATTCTGTGAGGTCACTGTCATCCTCAAACTGGGAACTACAACAACCAGTTCAGTGGAGACATCAGCACCAGTTTCCCTGCTGGACTCAGAAACAAAAACTCATCATGGAGAGATCGCTTCCTGCTGTGGACCTCCTGAAAACAATGGAGGTTCCCTCAAGGAGGACCAGGCCAAAGTCAGAGACAAACCATGACCGGTCAAAAAGAAAAGAGGGCACCTCCGACTGGCTGAAGAGGCTGCTTCTACCTCAGTGAACACTGGTGCATATTTATTGATCCATGTAATTATTTACATATTAGATCAACTTTAATGTCTGCTAATGTACCAGCAATACATTTCATTATGCACAAACAGCTGAACTCACTTCAGTCCAGCCCTCTGGGGATCCTCATGACACCTGAATTTATTTTATTAGACTTTAGACAATAATTAACACCTTCTGCTATTTTAAAAGTCATGTTTGTCGTCTTATATCTCAGTGAGTAAAAACTGTCTCATTGTATCTACAAGAAGTGATAAAAATCTAAATGAATGCAGGTCAGCGTTTTTCTAGTAGCTGCTTTATTGTTTGTTCAACATGTTTGTTATTGAACAAATGGATAATAATGGGATGGTTTGAACTGAAATGATCATCTATTCTCAAGATGTTTTGAATACCACACAGCATGTTTTATTTTGTAATTGAATATGAAATTATTAGGCTTTTAAATTTGAATTTAAGAGCTTCGTTTGTGAAAGAAAAGGTTATTACCCTTTGTGCACCTCAGGGAATATACTATCCTGCTGTAAAAAGTAAAATAAAATAAACTTTTATTCAATCTCAGTTTTAATGATTTACTTGAGTACATTTTATACTGGTAACTTCTCTTGTACTTCACAGTAGGCGTACTTTTGCTAATGTACATTTTTAGTACTTTTTCCATCTCTGATAAATGAATTCATTCTGTTGCCAGAAAGTGTCAACCTTTTAGTGAGTCCGGGTTTGCGCTTTCCACTTTCTTCTGGAAGTTTCAGTAGGTGGAGTATATTATGTTGCTTGTCTCTCTCCTCGAGGTGACTTTCTACATCCCAACCTGGCAACCCGCACACGTCTTTCAGGGGGAGGAGCCTGTTAGTCCGCAGTAGTTTCTGGAAGGAACCGCATGCGTGCATCATGGATAAAGTAAGTACACTGCTAGTTCTGCTTTGTTTGTTAATGATTTTTGTTATTTTAGCTCACGTAAGATGTACTGATTGTATCTCTGCTAGCATATAACTCAGATACTCACTGATAGAAGTTTCTAGGTCCTCAATTTGCTTATTGCACTGAGACCTCAATGTTTCTTAGCTTGTTAGCTTAGCATCGTTCACTGACTCAGTGCAGCCATTGATTCAGCTGAGTGTGCTTTGCGATAAGGAGACAAAACATGTCGGAAACACCCATAAAATGCATCCAAATTACCCTTTTAGAATAATTAGACTGTAGGTTGTAGCTTACACAGGTTAGTCACAGCTAACAGTGATTTAACCACTTGTTAAGCTAACATCCAGAATTACGGCTAAGTAGGTGTAGTATTTTGATTGCTATTGTTTCCGTAACCAGAGCATTTTAAATTAAATTATTTTTTTTTACTTGCAATTGCATGTCATTAGCAATTTAGTGCCTCAACACCCTGCACTCAGTCGGTGAATAAGATAAGTGCTTCAACTCGACTTAGCAAATCTCTGTGCAGCAGTCATGTCCGCTGTAGTTCATTGATGGATGTTGATCTTTAAAGTTACGCTTACTTTTTTTGTGTCAATTAAAGTAATAGATCTGCTTGACAGATTTATTATTGTGCGTTAAAACGTGCTTCTGGGGTATTTTTTTTGCTCTGCTTTAGCGCTCAGACCGGAGGATCTTTCTAGATGCACCGCCGTCATGGCTCCTGCCGTATGTGGTCTGAAACTGTCGCGACACCTCGAAGTTTTTAGTTTGTTGAAGTTTGTGCTTTAACATTTAATTAACCATAGAACCGAATTTTATGTTTAAGTACATGTTAAACAAAACATGCAGACTTTAGGAGTTCTTCAAAGATCATAAATATTATGTCCTGGATCTAATCCTAGCAGGCAATGTATTTACTTTGTTTGTAAACAACCTTTATTTGCTGTATGTTGTGATTTCGTTAATACTTTTAAAAATGGCACTGGGCAAGGTTTTTGTAGCACACATTTGTTGTGTTTTTGTTACCTGCTTTTGTTTGTTTTTTGACAATTTATTTCTATTAGATTTTTAATGCAGATTCTAAAAACAGCTGCTTCATGTTTACTTGTGGGTTTACGTCACAAAGACACTTGTACACAAGACATTTGGTGGTTTCCATCCATCTTGTTACTTTTGCACCTGTCGGCCACAAACAGCTCAGCAGCTGTCAGTTCTTTCAGCTGTTAAAGTTGGATTTATAGTGTGCGTTTGAGCTGTAGTATTGTAAATATGTCTCTGTTGTAGGTTTCAGCATTGAAAGACCAAGGCAACAAGGCACTGAGTGCAGGAAATATCGACGAGGCTGTACGTTGCTACACTGAAGCCCTGACCATCGATCCATCAAACCATGTGCTGTTCAGTAACCGCTCAGCTGCCTTCGCCAAAAAGGGCAAGTATGAGAATGCCCTCCAAGATGCCTGTCAGACCATCAAGATCAAGCCTGACTGGGGCAAGGTGAGAGAGTTTGTGCTGTCGTTATTCTGATTTATTTAAAAGAAAACAGGAAGTAATATCTCAAACTTTCTACTCTTAGGGCTATTCTCGCAAAGCTGCAGCGTTAGAATTTCTTGGTCGGCTGGAGGACGCTAAAACAACATACCAGGAGGGCCTCCGCCAAGAGCCGGGTAACCAGCAGCTGAAGGAGGGTCTGCAGAACATTGAGGCCAAGCTTGCAGGTACAAACAAATGTTTCCAAGTAAATTATTGTGCCTCTTCTTTTAGCAACGGTTACCTAAAGACTCTGTTACTTTGTTTGGGATCATTAATTGAAAATAACTCGCTCTTTACCAGAGAAATCAATGATGAACCCCTTCGCCATGCCCAACTTGTTCCAGAAGCTGGAGAACGATCCTCGGACTCGGGAGCTCATGTCAGATCCGAGCTATAGAGAACTGCTGGAGCAGCTCCGGAACAAACCATCAGAGCTCGGAGCGTATGTTTAATTTGTCTTTTCCATTTAAACATATTGCAAAACTAATATACAATATGTTAAAAGTAGGATAGATTTGTTTATTTTTTTATTCTTACGGGATACATGTTAATGTTTTCTGGATTTATCAGCTTGTAGGAGTATGTTATCCACTCTTTGTTTAAAAATAAGCTAATTAGAGTTTTTTCATTTAAAGGCAGTGAGATTTAGAGTTAATTGTCAGTTGTCTTGTAGGAAGCTGCAGGATCCAAGAGTGATGACTACACTCTCTGTGCTGCTGGGACTGAACCTTTCTGAAATGGAGGAAGACGAGGAGCCCACTCCTCCTCCTCCCCCCAAACCTAAAGAAACCCCACCACCTCCTCCCAAAGAGGAAGACCTCCCTGAAAATAAAAGAATGGTAAATTGTTTGATAAATAATCATATTCTATTTTCTGATAAGTCTCTTTAACGTGGTTCTCCTCCTTCAACAGGCTTTGAAGGAAAAAGAGTTTGGGAATGCTGCATACAAAAATAAGGACTTTGATAAAGCTCTGAAACATTACGAAGAAGCGATTAAGCATGACCCTACCAACATGACGTATTTATCAAATCAAGCAGGTTTGTAGCTTACACAGGAAAATTAAAGCTAAAATTAAATTTATTCTCTAATTGGTAAATCTGTTCTTTTTCAGCTGTTTATTTTGAGAAGGGAGACTTTGAGAAGTGCAGAGAGCTGTGTGAGAAGGCCATTGATGTTGGTCGAGAAAACCGTGAAGATTATAGACAAATAGCAAAGTAAGTTCCTTCAGCTATTTCTATCAGAAACAACATCATGATCCGTTTAAAGCTGGAAATAACATGGTTGGACAAGAATTTAGTGATGGGTAAATGAAGATTTTCCGAAGCGCTGAAGCTTGTTTTGAAAAAAAGCTCATAACTCGAACACAGTTGTCTTTATCGCCATCTTGTGGCCAAAAGTGAAAATCAAAAAACAAAATGAAATCATTCATGATGACAAAGTTGACAGCTGTTTAATATCCTGAGATGTTTCTGTCAGATGTCAGGTTTTCATTGTACTGATGTCCCAGTGGCTTCTTGACATTTGTAAACACATTATGAAGAAAATCCTAAATTATTCACAACAAAGTTTGAGATAACGATTGTGCTTCCAGTTCTCTGCCTCCATGAACATAGTCATTTATTTTTATTTGTGTAAAGTGCTTATAAACGAGTAAACTAAACGCGTCTGTCTGGCCTCATGTTTCACTATAAGTCGCTCACTGGTTTGTTAGATTTTGCCACCAAAACACACCATGGATCCAGTGATTCACTTCCTCATAAACATTTGAATCAGACACCAACGCAGTGACGTCATTAATCATATGACTTTTTTTCAAACAAATCAAGCTCTGACTCAGTGCATCTGAAACTTTTTTATTTTGATAATTGCACCAGAGTTTCAGCTTTAAACTGCCCACCACTACAAGACAGAACTCAGAATCCTGGGAAATTGATGAGGGAAAAAATATGAATCTATTTTAATTTATTGTTTTCTGTCAAAAGTATTTTCAAAAGCTCGACTAGCCCAAATGTGAATCTATGAAATGTCTTGTGGGGGATAATGTTGCCACAGGCTTTAATGAAAAATATCCTTAAAAGTTCTTAGAATTTAAACTTTGTAAATTAAAAGAAACGGAACATAATAAACAAATAATAAGGTGGCACATTTTGTGTGGGTCACTGATTTGGATGCAAGTGGCTGCAGCAGTCTGTAAATCCTGCTCTTTAAAGTAACTTATTGGTTCTCCTGTTTGTTTGTAGGGCTCTGGCTCGAATTGGTAACTCCTACTTCAAGCAGGAACAATACAAAGAGGCAATTCAGTTCTTAAACAAGAGTTTGACAGAACACCGGACTCCTGATGTCCTGAAGAAATGTCAACAGGTGTGGTTTTAATGTAGCTGCTCACTTAATTAAAACACTGGTTTTAAAAGTTAATTAAAATGAATACTTCACAACTGCCTCAGAACTAGTTAAACCTTGATTTTATCTTTTTGTCTCTGCAGGCAGAGAAGATACTGAAGGAGCAAGAAAAACTAGCCTACATCAACCCTGATATGGCGCTCGAAGAAAAGACCAAGGGCAACGATGCCTTCCAGAAAGGTGCGTGAAACAGTTTGTTGCTTTTATTGATTAATACTTAAATATGTTGCATAAAGATGACTTTCTCTCTGTTCCATCTCACAGGAGATTACCCCTTAGCCATGAAACATTACACTGAGGCCATTAAGAGAAACCCTAATGATGCCAAACTCTACAGTAACAGAGCTGCCTGCTACACGAAGCTGCTGGAGTTTCAGCTTGCCCTCAAGGTACCAAACACACAAATCACACGAAGCACCTCTGGTTTAAACCTTCATTTGAATATAGAGAATATTTTCAGCAATGAATCTCTTTTTCCTGTCAGGATTGTGAAGAATGTATCACGCTTGAGCCCACGTTCAGTAAGTATTTTATGGAAAAGCTGAAAACAAACTCAGACATGCATGTCTTTTTTTATCCATTAAAATTTTGAAACTAATAAAATTAATTTGTTTGCAGTTAAGGGCTACACACGTAAAGGAGCTGCATTGGAGGCCATGAAAGATTATTCCAAAGCTATGGATGTCTACCAGAAAGCCCTTGAGCTGGATTCTTCCTCAAAGGTTTGTCAAAAGATGGAGTAAATTGTAAAAAAAAAAAAACGTACAAGTATTTTTTGTTTTATTTTACAGTTAAAATAAATGTTTGTCAAATAAAGTCTGTTACAACTATTCGTGGATCCCTTTAAGAAGCTATTTTCTTCTTTTGTCTCTGATATTTAGGTTTAAGGCTCTTTAACACTATAATATTTTAGACAACTTATTCAAATTTTGTCCAATACAAATATGTCTACATTGAAAATGGAATTTAAAAAAATCCCCTGAAAGCCTTTCTTTAACGTAAAATTACTGTGATGCACACAATTAGATCAAATTTATAACCATGACTGAAACTGTTCTCCACAGCATGTATAAATGTGTGGAAAATCATTTAGTTTTGTTACCAATATTATGATTTCTAAACATTTAGAAATCTTTTGATGAAATACACAGCGATGAAATGTTGTAGTTTCAGTACACTTTATTACAGAAACATTACAAATACACAATTTTCATACGCTCAAAAAGTGTCTGCGGTTAATTAGAGGTATTATTTTTCTCCACCTGCAGGAAGCCTCAGAAGGCCTGCAGCGCTGCATGGTCAGTCAAACCATGAGGAACGACAGCCCTGAGGAGGTGAAGAAAAGAGCTATGTCCGATCCCGAGGTGCAGCAGATTATGTCCGACCCGGCCATGCGCATGATCCTCGAGCAAATGCAGAAGGACCCTCAGGCGCTTAGCGAGTAAGTTTAGATTTTTTAAGTAACAAACATGTTTCTGCTTGATTTAAGACAAAGTCCAGGTATGAAACTGCTGCTGATTAAAAAATCTGTCTCCTTTGATTTACAGCCACCTTAAAAATCCAGTTATTGCTCAGAAGATACAGAAGCTCATTGATGTTGGACTGATAGCCATCCGCTGATATGAGACCAGCTTTATTTGAGGAATCTCCCAAGAAAAGAGTGGAATCACATGCAGATTGTTCTAAACTATTACACCTCTTTTCTTGCCTTTAAATTCAAAATTATATTGTCTTTGATCTGACTGGGACTTTCTTTGTTATTATTTTTTTTAAATATTGTTCACAATTTTAACATTGTGTTGGCAGAAAAAAAAGCATCTTGTTCGTCCGCTGGAAAACTTCAACACTCCAGACAACTTCAGCTAAAAAACTGAATTCACGTGTAAGGATGCTGTAATAACATTAAAAAAAAAAGTAAATAAACTTCACAATGGTGTTCACCACTGCGCTCAGTGTCTGAAGGGGAAAATCTTGCCTAAAGTTGATCTCAAATTGTATTCATGTTTTAGAATAAATCTAAAATGGATCATCTGGTGCCCAAAATGAGAGTTGTACTGTTGAGGACAAGTTTGAAGCATTTCTTGTGTATTTGTTAAGGTAATTTAAAGGTTTTTATTCGTAGTCTACAATCAGCCGTGTAAACTAGCTTAATGCAGTCCCTCAGCAAGCACCGCAAGTTCTGACACAACTGAAGTATCAACTGAGTATTTAAAACAGGACTTCTGCAGGATCATTAACGTGACCTTTGAGTGGTGGATTTTCTGAACCAGCACCCGTCTTTACTCAAAGTAAAGCCTGTTTTATTTGTAAAATATCTTGGAGTGTTTTACAGCCAGTAAAACTCTTCTCAAGGTTGGTTAATGTGAACATATATCTAGTTTTTGAATTGTTTGTATAAGTGTCTCCACCCGGGATCCTGCAATAGGTTTGGCCTCCAGAGAGAAAATCCATAATCTTTTGTCTGTTTGCCACATGTGGCTCAGGATACCTCAGTCTCCTTTTGTCACAGCGTGTTTGAGTTGAGGCTTCAAAGTGGGAGTCTTTATTTTTTTTTACAGACAGGATTGTTTTACTGCAGTTTTCTACAATATGCAAGAAAAATTGGGGTATGGGTTTTATTTATTTCACATTGTTCTCAAACAGCATTCAAGAAATGTAAAAAAGGCTGTCCCAGATGGTGTCTTGTATTATTAGAAAACAGCTGTACTCTGAAATATAGATTATCTGTATACCAAAAGGGTAGTGGTGGTTTTTCCTTCTTTTTAAAGAATTTGGTACATGAAATACATAGAAATGTGTATACACACTGCTGACCCATAGTTTACCAGTTCAGGGGTCGCTGCCTAGTAGTTACATGGCAAATAAATTACATATTTGAGTAAACTTGTGTACACTTCCGCGTTACCACATGACTGGTCTTCTAGTAAACTCGCCCCGCCCACAAATATTGGTCACGTGACTGGCCGTCGCCCAGGTTTGCTAGAGAGCATCCTGGTGTTAGCTGTTCAGGGCTAAAAACAAATAGTGGGACGTAAATCTTTTCAAGATGAATGAAGCGCCTGTTTTACTTTAGTGGACACAGAGAAGATAAGGAACTACTGTATTTGTCTTCTTCCAGCACTGCCTGGCTGCTCGTATCTGAAGAGGCCAGTAAAAAATGGCTAGCAAACCATTAGCGTTTTAGCTAATGGTTCAAACTTTGACGGACAGCTGCAGCGACTCGCTAGTTAAACATTTCTTCTCGTAGCTAATATGATAATTAAGAAACGCTGTAGGTGTTGACACACTAAGCATTGTCGTGCTTTAGCCCAGCTGTTTCATTTAAAAGAGTTACGTTTTTACCAAATGACTATTAGCTACCTTTATGAAAAATGAGTACTATTGAGAAGCTAATGCTAACACAATAGCGTTTTAAACTGCTTGTTAAGGTGCAACAAGTCAGAGACACTGAAAATAGCTTTATAATTTAATCCAATTTGTTATAACTAAAGGCAATAGTTTTTAAGCAAAACTGTTAAAAACCTGTGGATTTTCTGAGTGATATAGATCATTCACAACAGGAGCTATAATAATGTAAAAAAAATGTCAAACGCGTGGGGATTAACACAACAAACAGCTGTCCTGTCAGTCCCGTAATACTTGTGTTCTTCGCAATGAATCAACAATAGATTTATTTTTATTGTTCAGCCTGTAGCCGTAATATATTGTCACTTTTAATACTATTGACCTCCGCGTCCATTTAAAATTTAGTTTGTATACAGTCTTCTTTTTGCTGAAGTTATGTCGGGGGACACATCTGACAGCAGTGATGACTCTGATGGGAAAACTAACGAGAAGGCCTGTACTGTCAAACATGAAATCACCAATGGTAAGTCAAACTTCATCTAATACAAACATCCCACCTCTTAGTTAGGTCTCTAAAAAGTAGATGAGGAAATAGTTAAATGTTTGCGAAAGCAATCTGTAATCAATTTTGATCACACTGTTATTACCTGATAACTATTTTCAATTTAAGTTACTGAATGAATGTGGGATCTAATCTTTACCAAGTACAATAAAATTAAAATAATATACTTTCAATTTGATTGAATATCTAGAATGATCACACAAAGCAGATGTAAAAACCAGCTGCTGCTCTTCTCATAAAACAATCAACAGGGTAATAATTAATACTCTACCTACTTTGCTTCTTTATTTATAAGGTGAATTTTAGCTCACAATTTTTGTTTATACATTTGCTCATTTATGGAACAATCCTGATTGTTATTGGGATTGATATGGTAATAATATTATCAAACATGGTTCCTAAATTTGTTTGGAAACATGATAAAAATAAGGATTGTGTTTAAAATGATAATCATGAAATAATAATAAAGGTTCAAAAGTAATGTGTGTTTGTATTTACATTTTATCTTTTGGTATACTTAAAAAGTCCTGTTTTTTTCTCTCTCTCTCTAGCTAACCTTACAGGTCACACTGAAAGGGTTGGCATGGAGAACTTTGAGTTGTTGAAGGTTTTGGGTACCGGAGGTAAGAATCTACATTAATCTTGACATATAACCATGTAAAAAGAGAAGTACTTTTTCTTTCAGTCATAGTAAAACAAATACAACTTCTAAAGAACACCAATATCAGACCTTTACCACAGTGTCATTTTTTTTTCTCAGAAACTAAACCAAAAGTATTGTTATTATATTGTAATAAGGAGGGTTATCAGCCAGTTACTGCAATTTAAATTAATTACTTAAATCATCAGCAAGTTCTTTTGTGATTTGGAGCGTTCATGAGGCAGTAGGGCTGTGTATTGGCAAGCATTTGGTGATGATACATATTAAAACTCCACACCATGCATTACATGCATAAAATCTGATAAAATTCAGTTTATTTTTATGTAATCAGAAAAACACTGAACAACAATACAAACTGCATTAGTATTTCACATTTCTTCTTACAGCTTCCATCTATTAAGCCTTAATTCAAAATCGATACAGCATCAGGAAATGAAATATGATATTTCAGAGTATTTTCTTACACCCCATATGTACCTGAATATCTTCTGAATGGCTCAAGTAGGTTATGAACTAATTGAAGAAGTAGTTCAGTCTTAAAGTATTTTCTTATGTTGAAGAAACAGTCACCTGATGTTTCCTACCAGGTGCAGTTTGAATAATTCTGTAACATGTGTCTGTTTTTGTTTAGCTTATGGCAAAGTGTTTTTGGTCAGGAAGAACAGCGGTCATGATGCGGGACAGCTGTACGCCATGAAGGTAACATACCACAGCATAAATGAACTGAACGTTTTGATACATGAAATGTTTAAATAGCACAACACATGTGGAACAGGTTAGATGCTGAAAATGTACAGAAGAAAACTGGATAATCTCAATAGATGAAACAATTATAATTTGACTTTCCTTTAATTCAGCACACATCTAGGTTTCTCCTAATTTCTAGGAAGGTCTGACTGAACTACCACGTACTGAATATTTACAAGAATGAAAATAGTACTGCTTGTATGAACTCTGCAGGTGTTAAAGAAAGCAGCTATCGTTCAGAAAGCAAAGACGACAGAACACACTCGCACCGAGAGACAGGTGTTGGAGCACATTCGCCAGTCTCCCTTCCTGGTCACGCTTCACTACGCCTTCCAAACTCAGAGCAAGCTACATCTCATCCTGGGTGAGTGCCAAGCCTCCAGACGAATCCTAAGAAAACTCTGTTGCCGTCAGTCCTGATGGAACACTGAATATATGTCTGCTTTATGTTTCTGTTTTTACACTCAATGTGTTTTTGTTGGCACATTGTGCATGACGCGTGTTTGTGTTACTTTTGTCACATGTCGTTTCAAGCTCCCCTCTGTATTTGTCTGTGTGTGTGAGTACAGACTATGTGAGTGGTGGCGAGATGTTTACTCATTTGTACCAGCGGGATCACTTCTCTGAGGAGGCAGTGCGGATTTATATTGGGGAGATAATTCTTGCTCTGGAGCTCCTGCACAAGGTGAGTTTTTCTCCACTGGAGCTTTGAAACCTGCTTTCTGTTGACAGGTTTTTAGCAGTGATTTCATTTCATTAAATCACTGATTTAATTTAAAACTCTAAGCTATAACAATAAAACTTTTTGATTATATGTTTGTCTTTAATGGAGTGTAGTTTTTAGACAGGAAGGTTCTGGGTCAGACTCTGGCTCCAACATGTAAGGCTGGATGGACAAGTCTTCTGTTGTTAACATCTTTTAATTCATTTGTAGATAAAAAAGTAATGTTTCGTCGTTCTCTATTCCTCATGTTATCTCTGCATCTAACATAAACATGATTAATGATCTTTCACCGTCTTTATGCAGCTTGGGATTGTTTACCGAGACATTAAGCTGGAGAACATCCTCCTGGACAGCGATGGTCATGTGGTTTTGACAGATTTTGGGCTCAGCAAAGAGTTTCTGGAAGAAGACGTATGTAAAGCAGTGATCAGTGCCAGTATGCTGTAAGTGCACGTGAGCCGTAACCATGTGTGAACCCTGCTTCTCACCTCATTTCAGAAGGGAAGGACCTACTCTTTCTGCGGCACTATTGAATACATGGCTCCTGAAATCATCAGGGGGAAGACTGGACATGGAAAGGTAAAGTCTTTAATTTGATGTTTGATTTGTTTTCTTTTAGCTACTTATGTCAATTCTACATAGAAATGCAAGCGAAATGCACAGAAGTGAGACGTGTGTATATGATTTTATGGATAAATCTTTCCACTAAAACCTTTATTTCTTTCACTGTGAAAACTATAAATTGCAAATGGAAACAGGGTTCCCACGGGTTCTTGAAATCCTTGAAAGTTTGTGAATTTGAAAAATATGATTGAACTTGTGTTCTGCTCCAGTCCGTAGACTGGTGGAGCCTCGGGATCCTGATGTTTGAGCTGCTGACAGGAGCTTCTCCTTTTACCTTGGAGGGAGAAAGGAATTCGCAGAGCGAGGTGTCAAAGTAAGTCAGTTTAGTTTTTTTGTTCGTAACAATCTGATCGATGAAGAACAGGTGGTAAAATCAAACGTTACATGTTGAAATCTCCTCACCTCTGCCTCTCAGGCGCATTTTACGCTGCGACCCGCCGTTCCCCTCCATGATTGGGCCTGTTGCTCAGGACCTACTGAAGAAATTACTGGTGAAAGATCCTCACAGGAGGCTGGGCTCTGGGCCCAGAGGAGCCGAGGACATCAAAGCTCATGCTTTCTTTAAGGTCTTTTACATCTTATACCCCTCTGCCACATAAGCATCTCTCCTCCCCTGCAATTTATAACTCTTCCCATCTGGGGTTTGTTCCCTATCAGGGTCTGAACTGGGCCGACCTAGCACAGAAGAAAGTACAGAGTCCTTTTAAGCCGGAGCTGAAAAATGAGCTTGATGTGGGCAACTTTTCTGAGGAGTTCACAGGAATGGAACCCGTCTACTCCCCGGCGAGCACCCCCCCGAGCACAGACCGCCTGTTCCAGGTCAGTTCTCTTCTTCAACCACTTTCTGAGAAATGAAGTACCTGCAATTACTTAAACCAGACCGTCTAAAGGGAATTTCCTCTCATACTTTTCTCCTGTTTCAGGGCTATTCCTTTATTGCTCCTTCCATTTTGTTCAATAAGAATGCTGTCATGGGAGACTTTGTAGAGGCTCAGATTGGAGCCGACAGACCAGCTTCTGCTTCTGTCCGACACAGTGCAATGGTGAAGGTACGGACTCTTAAACCTAAATGTGACCAGTTTAAAATCATTTAAGCACAGATCATTAAACACTTATTATTGGTTTGTTTGGGGAAAAATGTTTGACAAGAAAAAAGAACATTGCCTTATTAAAGAGCTAAATATCCTTCCTTCCTCTCTGATTATACAAAATGTTCATTTTGTGTTTGTTCAGGAATCTCAGTTTTTTCTGCACTATGAGCTGGATTTTCAGAGCCCACCGCTCGGTGAGGGGAGTTTCTCTGTGTGCAGGAAATGCAGACATAAACAAAGTGGCCACGAGTACGCCGTCAAAATCGTCAGCCGCAGGTGGGTTGAGATGTAATGCCTGTTATTTATTGACTTTCTGATAACTCTGCTGTTATCACATCAATCAAAAGCCCCTTTAACACTGGAGCTTTGATTTATTATTTTATTTTGTTTTCTGTATTAGGATGGAGGCAAATACTCAGAGGGAGATCGCTGCGTTGAGGCAATGTGAAGCTCACCCAAACATTGTGAAGCTGTATGACGTCTACACTGATCAGGTATAAAAATAGATAACAGAAGGTTCAACTGAACTGACGTACAGTTAACATAGATAAATAAAAATGATTTTGTATTTAAGACCATATGTAACCCATCACATCATACGGCCACGTCAACGTCCCCATTTGTAACTGAATGCACCGTTAAGACATTAACCTTAAACTGCAACAAGAAAAATCTAAATTAGTTTGCAATGTAACTAGTAATTAGCTGAAGCTAACAAGCCTCCTCTGTCTCAGTACCACACGTATTTAGTGATGGAGCTTCTGCGAGGCGGGGAGTTACTGGAACGGATCAAGAAGAAGAAGCTGTTTGACGAGGCGGAGGCCAGTCAGCTGCTGCAGAGCTTGGTCTCAGCTGTCAGCTACATGCACGAGGCTGGAGTTGTGCACCGAGATCTTAAACCTGAGGTGTTGTTTTTTGTTTTGTTTTAACAAACTGAATCTCACAATCAGATGATGAAACACACTGTAGGTTCCTGACCGCTGTGTCTGTTCCCCGTGCAGAACGTGCTGTTTGCAGACGAGGGGGAGCACTCGGTGCTGAAAGTAATCGACTTTGGATTTGCCCGCCTGTGCCCTGCAGGCAGCGCCCCCCTGCAGACCCCCTGCTTCACACTGCAGTACGCGGCGCCGGAGCTTTTCGAGAGCGCAGGATACGACAAGTCCTGCGACCTCTGGAGTCTCGGGGTCATCCTGGTAATTTGGCATGTTGGTTCTGCATATTTCTGTGGCGCTAACCACGGTACTGATGGCTGTGTGTGTGTGTGTGGAACAGTACACCATGCTGTCAGGCCAGGTGCCATTTCAGAGCGAGCAGCGTGGGGTGACCTCGTCGTACGCTGCCGACATCATGCAGAAGATAAAAGAGGGAGACTTCTCATTGGACGGGGAGGCCTGGAAGGGTGTGTCAGAGGATGCAAAAGAGCTTGTTAAAGGTTTTTTTGTTTTATTATTTGCTTTTTGTGTGTCTGAACCTGTTTTGATAGATTGTTGCATTTAGCCGATAATGATTAACACCCTGATTCTAGTCACATGACTGATTTAAATCGCTCTAATAGGAAAGATACTCCATCTGTAAGAATCTGATTTAATTTGTATCAGAAGTTCAAACTTCAAACTTTACACCAGTTTTTAAATTGTGTCAATAAAACCAGGTAAAAACAGAGTAATGATAAATAATTTATGGCACTTTTTAAAAAATGTTTGTCATATTTGAAGCCCGTTGCAGTGAAAGACGTGTAGACGTGGACTACTGGGGTCCCATACGTTAATATGCCTGGAGGCACTAATCGTATTAAGTGCCAATTATTTCTCAACCCTAGTTTTTACACGTCACTGTGTGATTGAAGGTCTGCTGACTGTGGATCCAGAGAGTCGGCTCAAACTCTCAGATTTGAAGGAGAACAGCTGGCTGCAAGGCGGGGCGTCCATGTCCACCACGCCTTTGTGCACGCCAGATGTGTTGGAGTCCAGCGGGCCTACAGTCCGCACCTATGTCAACGCCACATACAAGGTAGGAGCTTCATACAGAGACTTTCTCAAAACTCTTAGAAGAGATGTTTGCATTTTTTATTGTTTATTTAATTATTTTTTTTTTTACATCAGGCTTTCAACCGCGGCAAGAGGGAGGGCTTTTTTCTGAAAAGTGTCGACAACGCACCGCTCGCAAAGCGACGCAAGCTCAAGATGACGAGCACAGGCGTAGAGACCCGATGGAGTTCATCCTCTTCCTCCTCCTCTTCTTCCACTTCCTCCTCGGCGTCTGCGACGGCATCCAAAGAACAGAGGAAGCAAACCATGACCCCGAAGCAAAGCAAGCTAAAATGACAGGATTGAACAAAACTGAAAGGATTCTGGCAACGTGTTTTCCTCCAGTGGTCAGTACCCCCCTTCAACAAAAACAAATAAAAGACTGACAAAACACTGGTGCAGGTAAATCCAAAGTTTTCAAAGCAAAAAACAAGTTTCCTCCTGTTTAAAAGTCTTCAACTTTTTCTGCCATTTTCTCCTAAAACCAAACATGTTTTGCTTGAAAGGAGAAGAGTGTGAGAATTGAGTTCTTAATCAGTATTTGTTCAGCACAACTTAGCTAGAAATCACTGTGGCTACTGAACAGTGGCTGGTTATTTAGGGAAGAAAAGGGAAAAAAAAGGAGCCTTTCATGAGCAGAAGCCATAAATGCTGCAGAAGCAGTGAATTTAAGTGAGAAGGTTTGTGCACAGTTTCATGTTTGAATCATTTTAAACCCCAGCAGAAAGGAGAGAATATAGGCACTCTGCTCGGCACAGCAAGCAGGTTTAATGTGAGGACAAGTTTAGCTGTTTGCAGCAGCAGCAGGGAGGGGCAATGATCAAATAGTTTTGGGTGAATTATTTTGTTTTGGAGAAAGGTGCTGCAGCTCCATTACACCACCAGCTCTGTGGATCCTGTTTGAACACTTTATGGAGCTCCAGTCTCCGATTATTGAGCCTGAGTTTGATTCGAAGCA
>JARVGW010000161.1:12863690-12883856 GCA_031762495.1 Anablepsoides rubrolineatus
CCAGCTCTGTGGATCCTGTTTGAACACTTTATGGAGCTCCAGTCTCCGATTATTGAGCCTGAGTTTGATTCGAAGCAGGTGCAGCTGTGACAAGTTCAGCAGAAGTGCTTGTTTTTTAAAAAAAAAAGAAGTTGTGAAGACAAAGACGCAGTCATGAAATGTAAACACACTCGCTGTAAATATCTATCGTTGTGCCGGATCTTTCTAGCATGCTTCTAAGAAAAAAAATCTCTATTTTGGTATTTGACAGATTAAAATGATCACTAGAGCACTCTAGTGCAGATGAAGTGTTTGCACAAAGATGGGAACTTAAAGACTTGTTAATTTGGAGAAGATTTGAGTGGTTTAGTTTTTACATTTTAAAAGGATTTTTCTCTTGGTGCCATGTGAGGCTCCCATAAATATCGCCTAATTTTTATACAGAGAGCAGTTTGGGTTTTTTGTACCTCGGTGCGTCTTTTTGTTCTTATTTTTCTGAGGTGACTTTAGAACGATCGTAAAGCTTTTAAATTGAATCAATCTTACAGAACGAGACACTTAATTACAACTTGAAGGGAGACCATCCTGTGAAAGTAATGTACATACACTTTATGATTTTGAGCAACAACAAAAAAAAACTAGAGTATGTAATGATTTATGCTGTTTAAATGGTATATTAATGTAATGTTTTTATTGAACTTTTTAAATGTTGCACAGTCAATTTATCAATTAAACACATTTCAGCTTTAAAATGTGCTTTTTGCTGATATTTATTATGCCTTTGATTTTATTTCTATGGTTATGGGATTATCATGATTTGGCTCTTTTTGTGTTCCAAGTATGTGTGAGTGTGTGAGTGATGCCTGGAGATGATGTTTCTGTACCAGGTGAAGCGTTTTACTGTATTATTTTCTGTCGTGTTTTCCCATCGGTGTCTTTTTAAAGGTAACTGGTTGTTTTGTGTTTGAGCTGAACCCTTTTTGCTTAAAAGTTGCTTTTATTGTTAATGTTTTTAGGTGATTTATCCCCCCCACCCCTCTCTTTTTCTGTTTTATTGAGATGCACTGTCACTGATGTTGTAAATGAAAATTTATCTTTGGCACCAAGTTTTCCTTTACATTATTTTTTCTTTTTGGTTGGTGCAAAATAAACATTACTTTTAAATAGATTGAGTGTTTGTATCTTATATGTTCAGATGATATTTAACTAGTCAGATTGGTGAGATGTTTTTTCTTTTAGTTGCTATAAAATATCTGTGTTGCGACGTCTCAGGAGATGAGGTTTTAACATTTCTCTACAGCAGCACTATTTTGCAAATGTAAATTTTAACACAGCCAAAAAAGATGGGAACTGTGTCCCAATGGAACTGACTGTAAATGAATATCGGAGAATAAAACAGCTGGTATGTTGAAGGTTCTGGAGGATAAATTGTGACATAGTGCTGCTGCAGAGAAATGCAGAAACCTCATCCTTGAATTCTGAGCAGACATTTTAAAAGACCTAAACTTTATTTCTCCAAACTGAGGTTGTTCAAAGATCTACTATAACTCCAGCAGATCAGAATTTAACCTTCCCACAGAACCTTAATGTCTGAAACAGTCTGTGGAAGGAAAAAGCCAGCTGTGTGATTCAGCCTCAGTAAATCCTGATTGCCTCCTTTCAGTCGGACTCTCCCTCAGAGCCTGTATTTCTGCTCCTGCTGAGCCTTCAGTACAGCTGAGAAGCTTAACACTGATGATCCCAGCATTAATGGCACTTCTGTATGTTAGATTCGGCTCTGCTGATGGTATTACTCCACGTTTTGAGCTGGGTTTTAAACATGGCATTAAGCCAAAGATGAATACCCAGAGAGTCATTATAAAACACACTTCCATGTCTTTCTGAGCCTCTCAATCTCCCTCACACACACACACACACACACACCTAATGATCAGAATCCCTCTCTTGTAATGGGTTTATTGTACCATTAGGTGGCTGCTGTGCACTGCAGTCTGCAGCATCCTCTCTCATGCTGAGTGTTACGCATCACCTTTGTTTATTCACGCTATAGAAAGCCAAGCATCCTTAACAAAAAGCTTTTATTTTCTTCTGACACTTGCTTATTGGTTGCCATGCTTGATGCTCTGGCTGCAAACTGCTGCTGTGCTGCGTTTTTCTCATGAACATTTGAGACATTCCTCAGGAGCGGAGAGTAATGAAGAGCTCATGATGAAGTCAGTGGGACACTGCTGACAGGAGGAAGGAACAGCTAAAGACATGAGTCCAACTAATGATGGGACACCTTGCCTTTTCTGGACAAGCCAATAAACTAAACAGCACTTTGTGTCTCTTCCCAACAAATCTGAAGCCAAAAGACAGAAAAGCAGAAATGAATCCAGCAGTTAGTAAATATTAGACTGTCTCAGTTTTCACTGTTGGCAACAAAGTGAAATAAAAGTTGTTTTTTTGTCATAAAACATGATCTTAAGGATACTAAAGTGTAAGCATTAAAACTCCCTTATATTTGTTTTAGTAAGTTTTATTTTACTGTTTACATCTGCAAATGATGACAACTCAAATATCCTTTTTAGATACCTTTTGTAACTGAAAACACTCAGAATGTGGGGCTAAAGTTTTTGCCTACCACTGTTTTAAGGCATCAAATCACTGATTACAACTAAACACATTAGAAAAAGATTATTGGAATGAACAGAGAGAAACTACATGAATCATCAGCAGCACCTGTCACCTCCTGGTAAGAATGATGTGTTCTAATCTGATGTTTATGTCCTGCAAACTTAAACGTTTACTGCAGCCAGGCTACAGACAAAAACACAAACTTTTAAAAAACTTATACTTATATGTTTTTGTGGGTCTAGTTTGTTGGATGTTCCATTTCTAGTTTGTGTTTCTGTCTGCTTATCTGATGAAAAGTGCTGCTGCTCCTCAGAAAAGTTCATGAGTTGGATTTTTAGAGCTGTTTGGCTGTCGTTACAATTGTTTTCAATTTTCTTTTTTGTTGCAGTTACTGATAACTCACCATTCCAGGGGTTGATTTATTAATAACAAACCAAAAAGGCTAAATTACTATTTATTCCCCCAAGTCACAAATATAGCAACAAAACACAGAAAAACAAGATTTTCATAGTGGGTAAAATTCCTAGTTTTGAATTCCTGAGTGCCTTTATTAATGTGCAAACGTGCAATTTAAGCACCAATGAGCCATCAAGCTTTTTATATGAACACCATCAAGATCCTGCAATGAAATCCCCACAGAGGGGAAGGGGAGAAAAAATATTGTAATCTCTCCCGTTCAATAGGTGCAGAGATATTTTCAGGCTGGATCCAGGTGGTGGAATCACACACTGATTATAAAGGCTCCTGAAGGGAACATTATATCAATGGCAGCGATCCACGTGGAAACATAAAAGCAAGGAGAAACCAATAAAACTGATTGGCATGGTTTGCAGCCCGCTCATTGATCGTTGGCTGCGGATGAATCCCCCGCCGAGCCCCGAGGCTAATCAAACTTTCTGCTTCGCAAACTCTCTGTGCTGCACAACATGTCTCTGCTATTGATGCCACATCTCTTACAAACAGCTGTGCACACTGAAGGGCAAGACTTTTGTCCCTGCAGGAGAGAGAGACACACTGTTTCCTCAAAAAAAAAGCACATACATTCATGCAGACAAACCATGAAAGAAACATCAGTGAGTAATCTGATTTTCAATGCCATTCTTAGCTCACTGAATTCCACACATGCCCCTGAAAATGCCATTTTTAATTAACCTGTAATAAGATAAATTAAAAAAAATTAGCAATAAATTTATTTCATGTAAATGAATGCCTTTTTTTGTATAAAAAATATATAAAAAAAACTTTTAAAGTGATGTGCGCTTATCAAATATTTAACAGCCTTTTGCATCAAATAAAAAATAAAATAAAAATCTCACTGCTGAGATTTATGAAACGCTGTCCATGGTCCTGAACGCACCGTGACGTCCTCACCAGCAGGGGTCAGCAGGGGGCCTGCCTCTGACAACAAAGCAATGGAGAAGCAATGAAAAAAACATGAATATAATGTGTCACCGAGCCATTAATTAAATCAGTCCCTGGCCGAATGATTTGCATGGAATAAATGTGATTTATTGAGCACGACAAAGACAGATCTGGGTGGAACGCTTGCTCCGAATCATCAATTACAATCCGTACGACTTGGAAGTGACCCAAGAGCAGAGAGCACTTCCTTCAGTCTGCAGCCTCTATTCACACGAGGGGGAAATCATTTAGCAGGAGTGCTATCATGCTGCTAAAATTGATAACTTCTCAAAAGTAGATCACAAGCACATCTGTGGTCTCAGATTCCTCCATTTACCAGCTCAGTGAATACACAATATGTTCTGGCTGCACGGAGAGCCAAAAATACTGAAATACTGATTTATTAAAAAAAACTGTCAGACTGAGGGACAAATGGTTTGGAAGTAAGACTTATGAGAAGTGACCTGACAAGCAGGCTCTCAGTTTGAACATGCAGACATGCTGCATCGTCTGTTTTTATCTTTTAAATTCTGGACAAAAGAGTAAAAACACAGGTTGTTGAGACAAAAATAAAACATTTTTAAAAAGCCTTAGACTTGCAGGAAAATGTTCCTATTTTTATTACAACTGTCTGACATCTGTTTCTGATCATCCTAAGCTACACAACCTGTCAAACGTGTTGTTTCGTGAATTCTTTGAGTCTGCAGGCATTTCTTTAAAAAATGTGAGTACAACAAAAGCTGCATCGATTTTCACTAGTTTTATCTTTGTTTCATCATCTTTTTTTCATTTTTACTTTGTGAAATTTTGCTGTTAAAAGAGCCAGAAAAAACAACAAAACAAAACAAAACAAAGGCCAAACAATATTTGACTTTTCAATCGTTCAGCTTAAAATTTAAAATAGCTTTTAATGACATCCAAGTTTTGTGTCTTTGACACTCAGTGGCCTGATTAACCTGAACATACTGTAACAGGCTGCACCATGTGTCAAACTCATGTCCTGTAATAATATCTTAAAATAAGCTGCTTTAAAGCCAACATCTCCCATAATGCATGATGAATATTATGACCCTGACATGCGAAGCAGAGGTCATAATGGGTTTTTTTTGCTTCCCCCCAGTGATTTTTGGACAACCGTAGCATGGAAATGGCTGCACTGATCAACATGAAATTTGATAGGAATGTAGATGTGTCTGACCTACACTGTGCCAGCCAACAGTCTTACAATAGACCCCATATTTGGGGAGGGGGCTTCATCTAAATAGGGGGTGTCTGGACATACAAAAATGCTTATAACTCAAAAACTATTCAACATAGGAGCTTCAGATTTTGTTGATGTTTAGCTCTGATGATGGGCTATCCATTAGCAGCTGGAGCACCCCCCCTCCACCATCACTGCTTTAGACAGTGTGAAGGAACTGTCCAAGGTCCTGAAAGTGCTGGAATGTTTCAGGACTTTAGGCCCTCAAACGTCACTACGTAAAATCTCCATTTTGATGCATTTTTACCAGCTACTTTTGCTGCAGCCTAGCTGTACCGGGAAGAGGAAATTTCCCACTTACAAGTTGCATATTTAAACTGGAACGCCCCTCCAGAGGGAATTCCCTGTCAGAAAAAGGGAGAGGTCATTATTCAGGATGGCAGCTTCTCACCACACAACTCAACAGTGAAAACAACTCTAACTTTTACTTATAATAGTATTTCTATTAAGGACAACTTTTAAGGACTGTGTGATGTTTTTTAATTAATTTTAACTAAACACAACTGGCCACTGAACCACCATGAAGCTCACGTGACCCTCGATGAAAACAAGTTTGACACCCTGGGTTGCAGCTTCTTGTACCTGAAGTTAAAATTTAAAATCAACCAGTTTGACGTTTTCTGTCTTCATGATGATTAAACTGTGACCACATGCCTGTACTGTAGAACACCTCTTCTCATGTTCACACACTGTGACTCGGTGGCATTTATTGAGCATTTTTAATTTTGCAGGTGAGTGAATGGATCACTGCTTGAAAGGGTGGGGTTGGATCTATTAACCATACAGGTCAACTCAAGAAATATCTGGGGGGGAAAGACCACCGAGTCCAGCTGTGTGTTTAAATGTTAAACTGACTGAGAGGGGCGATGAACATGTGAGTAATTAAACTTGAGATCTTCTTCTAATGTCTGCTGCTCTCTACAGGGGTCACCTCAGATCATTTGCCTCTATCTCACCCTATCCCAGCATCCTCTCTGTCGCACCAACCCTTCACTACAACCAGGAGCCTCTCTTTGTTAGTGCCTACACCTCTAAATCACACATCAGAACTCATAAATCTTCCCTTTTACTCTTGCAGCTCTTCTTCTGAGCCCGGATACTCATCTTCATGCACTCCACCCTGTCTGACCTTCTCCACCTTCATTCTCCCCAAAGTTATTTCTCACTAGGCTGCAACTGTCTGACGTAAAAGACAGGTTTTCCAAAATTCCAGCCACACAAAAGCCTTGTTGCCAACAAACACACTTACCTTCACTGTTCCATGTTTCACATATAAGTGAAGTTTAATTATAGATAGATATAATAATAATTATAATATAATAGATTGTATTCAGATACAATCACAAATTACTTAATAAAAACAAGTAAAGAAATGCAAGAACAGAAAAAAAAACATTAACAAAATACTTTCTAAGTAAAAGCTTGTTTGAATATAAAACCTCTCCAGCAGCTTTATAAAAGACTCAACAGCACCGAGGCATCGTAAAAACAAGGAGTTCATTCTGCAGACGAGCTGCAAATACTTCTGCTTTTAAATCTGTTTTGAAGAACCACTAATAGGTTCTGGTTTAAAGACCTTTGGGCTCAGGTTGAAATACTGTAAATGACTTCAATAGTTCACAAATATACTCCAGAGCTTGACCATAAAAGGCCCTGCAGCTTTAGCACCGATCTTTTAAAACAAAATAAAAAAAATGCACAGATTATCACTGAAGAGCTTATAAAAGAGGAGTCATGTTAGTTTTTGTTTGTTCCAGTTAAGAGTTGAGCAGCAGCGATTTGCACCAGCTGAAAATTTTGCTTTTGATGAATTTATTTGGTATTTGTAAACCTCTCCTCCTCGTCACTCGTGGTTAACCCTGTCGCTTTAGTCTCATCCCACCTACTCTGCTCGGGCTCAAGTCTCTGCACCGTCGTTACCTTTCCACACGCATCCCCCTTTAACCACGAGCGGTGCAGATCACACATCACAGAGGCTCGTGCCTCTTCAGATGCAGAATCACAGGACGTGTTCCTTGAACGCCCCTGCTCCAGCTGTAGCAGAGTCAGCTGGCAGCAGCGATGCCGTGTGCACACAAACCATCGGAGCCTGTGACAAACAAGGTAAACATCACTGCTGTGTCAGAAAGACAGAGGATCACAGCAGGGCCTCTGACTGAAAAGATGACAGAGCAGCTTTGAAACATGTTGAATACTTCCAGCTGATGGCGCGTGCACTGAAAAGAGCCCCCACAAAGAGGAGGAAGGAGTGGAACAAAACCCATGGAGGGGGCTGCACTGCCATGATTCCTTAAGCTTTTGTGCGGTGGAAATCACGAGGCGTATCTATCTCCCTGCCATTGTTAAGCGCACCTCCTTTGGCATTTGATCTGCGGGGCTGTGAGCAGTTTATTAAAAATGGAAGTCATACTAAATGAGCCCGTAATGCTCAACCCTTTCAGGAAATCTTAATGGATCCCAGCCTATCTCTGACAAGGTTAAATGCTCAAGGAGACAGCCGGGAACGTTAACAGGCCAGATTATAGGGAGATATGAATACTAACCAGCACACGCACACTTCAGCTGCAGTATTAGAGAGAGTCATGGGTTCATTCAGACTGGTTTTTAACATAAACCAGACATGAACTGATCTGTTGACTGTAGACTGACCCCTGCCCCCCCCTTCCTTTGATCGATTTCTCACAATGGTTGATCTGTTGTGTCTTCTAACTCAATTATAAGACTTAAACCCATTTGAAACAAGAGAAAACACTAAAAGCTCTTTGCCTCTGGCCCGGTGAAGCTGCAGACGCAGGCTGAACGTCAGCGGAAATCATGAGGTTGACTTTTTTTATCAGTTGTGGAAAATAAGATGATTGTCTGATTGCATGAACAAAGAGTTTCATAGTTATTCTGCCTTTTGCTGATTACAGCTCCACGATTCAGACGTTGTAACTTAATCATCTCAATATGTATTTAGAATCAGATTTGAAAAGTTTTTGACTTGTTTGTTTGCTTCTGCTGCCTGAGTTTGATTACGATGACCTGGATTCTATTTCTGCATCTGAAAATGTAAAGCAGGTAAATTTAAAGTAAAGTTAGTTTATGATGTGTGGGGATGGATAAAGAACCCATATGAGTAGGGACCTCATAAGTAGACCCATTGGTTTTCCCAAAAAAACACTGAGCTTTAATCAAACCTTTGCATCCCTCGGACGAAGGACACAAGATTAAAAACATTCAGTGTTCTGAGCTTCTCAGGATCCATGAAGGGGTCTCCAAGAATTATTTTCCTTTGACTGCTCAGAGCCAGGCAGTGAGGTCTCTAATTCATTGATTTGTTGTTGTTTCTTTTCTTACAGAGTTTAAACATCAAAAGGTAGGTTTAGATTATTACAGGAGTCTAAAACTACTTTTGGGCTTTATGGAATAAAGCTGATGTCTCTTGCGATTTCAGGCATTGGCATCCTTCAAAATGTCTTCAGAAAGATTTTAGCATTCTCCAAAACTCTTCTTACAGAAAGGAGCCCTCATCGCAGTTTTAGTTTGGAATTCTCCACACATTCTCTGTCGGGAACAGATGGGGACTGCAGGCAGCCCAGAAAACCCTCATCTTCCATATAGCCTTATCTTTGTAATGTGTGCTGAATGTGGTTTTCCATTGTGCTGTTGAAAAATGCATGAACGTCACTGAGAAACATGCAGTCTTCAGGGCAGCACGATACTTTAAAACTTCTATGTACTTTTTTTTCCCCAACATCCTGCCGTCACGGAACAATAAATAGTCTATTTCTCCTTTTTTTATTTATTAAGAAACAATACATTGATTTGTTGATGCGGTTCATCCAGTTCTCTGTGAATGGCAGTTCTTGATCCATACTGTTAGAGAGCTCAGAAATCACAGGTGTCCAGATCTGACTTCAGCCTTTATGGTCAATAAAATTCCTCCAGCTTTTTTGAATATTCAAATAGTATTATGTACTTTAGGAAGAGAAATATGCAAATCTCTTCTATTCTTTCTTTGAGGAATACTGCTTTAAACCGTTCAGTGATTTTTCTCACAAATTCGTTTACAAACTGGAGCTCATCTGCTTGTTTTTGCTCCTCAAAGACTCAGTCTGACCAAACTGTGATTAGAGTTGGCATTTCAGTGAAATCTGTTGCAAACCTACAATGCATAATAACAAATAAGATGACACGAGAAGGTCCATACCTATATTCCCCAGTATGTCTCCTGGTACCCATGTTTCACAATACTTATGTTTGTTTCCAGGTGACTTTGTTCCCTGGCACCTATATTTACCAGTACCTAGGTTCCCCATTACCTATATACCCTATTTTTTCCAGGTGGATCAATTTAACTTAGAAACAACTAAAAAACTAATGACAAACTAAGGAGGAAATTCTCAGATTAGCTACATAAAATGAAAATAAATCCCACTGGTGTGCCAAATTATGTTCATATGTTTAAATAAAGGTTCACTAAAATTTAAATCAGGAGGACAGACCCCTCTATGTGAAGTGTCTGTCCTTCAGATGACACTACTCAGAGTGAATTCAGCCTCATTAAGACTAAAGGAAGCAGAGGAATTTGTGCTACTACAGTTTCACAACATGGGATTGTCTGAATAAAACATAATCCAAGTTTGTTTGGTGAGGAGTGCCTTTAAAGCCTGGGCTAAGCTGTTCATATGCATCTTTAATATCACACTCACATGTCTCCATGTATAATGTAAACTTAGAATCTGAATATGCTCAAAGATGCCATGGAAACTGTGCCTAAATTGACGTCCTAGTTTTTCTAGCACATCCTCGGGTTATTTTTAGAACTTCTGGTGGCTGGAAAACAATCTTTGCTAAATGGCCCTGTGCAGTTTACATGAACCAGAATAAAACCACACGTTATATTTTATAAATGTTTGATGTTTTTTTTTTCTGGTTAACTGCTCGAACTTCATTACAAATGTTTGACAAGTCCACCAGTCAGCACTTTGGGCTTTACTGGTTGACTTGAAAGGCTAAATTCAGTTTCACAAGGACAACTAGTGGGTTTTATCTGCCGACTACTAAACAATTTAGACATCCCAGTTAACTAAGTTTTTTAATCCTGATTAGCTACGTGCAACTATTTCCTAGTTAAGTACATCGACTATTTAGCTAAAATGTAAACTTTAGTGCTGCTAGTGCAAATTCTGTTCCAAAATGTTGGACAAAAATGCCTCTAGTTGATAAAACACTATTAGTCATAGTTTTTATTCAGTTAACGCGACAAGATGTGAAATAAGAGCAGCTAAACGCACAGCTAGCATACAGCAACTAGAGGGAAATGACACCTGATATCAAGGATATGAATAAATACACAAATGCCTTGCCATAAAATAACACTTAGTTGATGTTCAAGCTGATGGAGGAGACACTTGTATTATATAATATAGAATTTACTCTAAATAGGAGTGATCTCAATAATAAACTGAGATGAGATTTCAGAGGAAATTCATCAGTTTCCAGCAGACGGCTCCTTCAGCTGTCGGTGGATCAGACGAGGAGGCTGGAAATGGGCAGTCTGCCTTTCAGAACACAGCTTTCAAAAGGACAACCTGTCATGCATTATTATGTCTATCTGTGATCTGGGTCAAGCCCCTGAAATGCATGAGCGCTTTTATGGGTGCACACAGGACTAAGATGCAGCGCACAGGACAACCATTTCAGATGAAACACAATCAGGTCTATTGTGGAACTCTCTGCTCTGCTCTTATTAACGACCCCTGAATGGCTCTTTGCTAATGTGTGTGTGTGTGTGTGTGTGCAGGGACCCTGTGTGCCTACGGCCATCACTCTAGCCTCGCAGCAGCAGCACATTCATGGGCAACATATTAGCTGAAACTGGCACATGCTGCCGAAGGAGACATGAAATGCGTCCTTGCCCTTGTGCACAAACAGCAAAGCATAATAATTACCAGTGAGATGCCTCCCCCACTGGGAGCACGAGGAGCTGTGATGTGTGTGTGTGTGTGTGTGTTGAAGAAAGAGCACGGTACAGGCTGAAGGAGGGTTAGATGGGGTAATAATCCACAAGGAAGGAGGGGAAACTCTCTTGTAGTATCTACATTAATAATTCAGGGCCTCATGTGACACCTCACATATCTTTTTAAAAAATCTATTGTTATTGGGCTTTCACAGACACACTTGCCTAAAACTTCCCCAAATCAAGGTTGGTTTTAGATGTTAAATATTCTGTGGGTCGTTTGCTTGGCAAACGTTATTTCAGGGGCTTACCGCAGCACCTCTGCACAGTGAAACAAAAACAGAAGAAACTACTGTGGTAAAAACTGGAGAAACACAGCCTTTCATTGAGATGAATACGTGCACCGCAGTTTATTTGGGATAATCCACCCTGCTATGGGAAATACTTAAATCCTTTTTGGACACCAAATATTTGGTAATCCGCTGCTGAAAATAGTCCCTAAGAAATGCACCAGTTAATCCTGTTTGAGTGATTCCTGATAAAACCACAGAATCCAACAACTGTCTGAGAAAATATGTATGGAGCAACAAAAGTGACCATTTTTTTAATCAATGCGCTTCCGTGGCATGGTTAAAATATCAGACCTTATTCCTAGGCCATATGATGCTTTGTGTGAATTGTGGGTGTAATTTCTGGTGCAAAATTTCACCCAAAAAAAGCAAAAAAGAAAACACAAAAAATAAATAAAACAGCACCCAAGATTGAGCCCTGTGGAACCCCAAATGACAGAAAAAAAGAAGTCATTTCTAAAGCAGGGGCTGCACCATTGCATGTTTTATTCTTATGGCTACATCACCTGAAGAAAGTTATGACAGTGGTGAGCACATTTCTGCTAACATAATAGTGGAACTAACTTTTTGTTGAGTGTTTTAGCACTTGGATTAGTTTGTGTAGTGGTTTAGAGGTTGTTGAAACTAACATTTTGTGTAGCTGTACCCACCACTGCCCAGTGGCTTAATATGACCAAATACATCCTCTAAAATAGTCAGATTCACTGACTCGACTGCTGATACTGAGCAGCTAAGCTCCTGGTTTGACTCTTCCCGCCAACTCATTCTGGACTCTGTGGCTCGGTTAAAATTTTGTGCAGCCTAAAGCCAAACCTGAGTCCTGGTTCAATGAGAAATATGTGCAGCCAGACAGAGGTGGAACAATGTTAAGCTGCAGGTTATTTTTCACATCCTAAAGGACTGCTGGTGTCAATACAACAACTTGTCTGTATTTAAGACCCTACAACCTGTATGCCTGGAAGATCTTTTGAATCGTGTTAAAAAACTTCCTGCTCCTTTTTTATTGATAAGGTTTTCACCACAGAGGCTCTCATCTCAGCCCTTGCTTCTGACCCATCTTGCTTCCCTGCCCCTGTTATGTTTGATAAGTTTGAGTTAGACAAGGCTGCTCAAAGGCAGCAGAGAACTGAGCAGTCGTGGAAGGGTTAAAAACTCAAAGAACCAGGTTTCACTGCAGCACAGGGGATAAAAAGTCAAATAAAACATCAAAAACCACTGATCTCCCACACAGACACACTGCAGACCTCGTTTTCTTGTGTGTGTTTGTGTGTTGGACCAGTCACCCAGATTAAAAGTCCAAGAGGCTGAGAAAGTCGTTCACCAGCAGCTACTCTGAACAGCAGACATGAATGTTAAAATCTCCAACAATAAGGACACAATCAGTTATTATTCCTGCCAGGAAATCACAAAAGTCATTAAAAACGCCCTCATTATATTTAGTAGACGCTGAATCAGAGCCTTTGGCCTTGGCAAACACAAAAGTGACTCTAACTCAATCAGTTTTTACAAATATTGAGGTAAAATTAGGTTTGGTGGTAGCTGAGCGTCATCTCCATCAAACAGGAGCGCTACGTGATCACACAGATTTTGTCTAAAACATTGCTGAACGTGATGAGGGAGAAAAGATGGGTCTAGAAATTATTAGGTTATTATTTAGGTTTATAAATTAATTATTACATATATTTTTTTAACATTTAATTAACATTTAGTAAAAATTAGCAAACCATAAGAACAGAGATCTAAATAATGATAAAATGTTAGTGGAAAAGGAAAATTAACACTCGAGGTGAGCTAAATAATGAAACATATGACTGTGTGCTGTAATTTTGTATCTTTGTGCACAGTAACTTGCTTTTACTTTCCTTTTTATCTACCTTGATAGTCCGGTATGGTAATTATTATTCTTATTTTTATTCTTTTGATCTATGTTTATTTTTATTAGTACTGTTTTTGTTATTACTATCTTTAATTCTACTATTATTACAATTTGTGGATTGATGTATGTATCTGCTGCTACACCTGAATTTCCCCGCGCGGGACAATAAAGGTTGTTTCTATTCTATTCTAAACTGTAAACACTCTGGTATAAATGAGACAACGTTCACCGCAGACACCTCTGACCCTGTTAGAGGTCCAGCAGATGTTACGTTGGAGTGGACAGAAGAGAAAGGTGTGACAGAAAATCAACAGCAGCAGCAGCAGCAGAGTCCAGAGCGGCGCTGCTGTCAGCTTGGCACAAAGCCATTTACTGCACCAGGGAGCTGGACCCAGATCTGACCTCCTCCCAAACTCGGGCCCTTCTCTGCCTGCTCCTGCCATGAAACCATTTCACGTAGGTTAGCGGGAATAAAAGACTGCGCTGCACTTGTGACTCCCTGCCCACATGCAGAGGAGATGGCTGGATCAATAGATGCCCTTGGTTTCTCTCCCCAGTGGCTCGCATCGAGAGAGGAAAATAATTTGGTATGCAAAGAATTTCTGAACCTATTGAGCATCTTTGTGCAGCTTAGCATCCTGATGTTCACACAATCCCTGCCCAGTTTGTTTCCAGGAGAATAACTCCTTTGTTTTTTGATGGAGCCAATAACATTCCTGAGCTCTGGGGTTTGTTAAGTATTTCTTTTTATCAGACAGAATTCCTCTTGTTGCTTGTAAACAAATAATAAAGTAGCTCTTCCTCTCTGCTTTTTATTCTTTGAGAACAAAGATAAGCGACACAGAACTGAGAGCGGGCTCAAACCAAATAAAACCACAATCAGGCTTCAAAAACGAGCTAATCTTTCTGTTTCACACAAAGAAAATAAAAAAGAAAATGTAATAATTGTACACAACCAAAAAAACAACAACATTTTTAGATTTCACTTGCTTTCTTAATGAATGTGTTATTGTTTTACTGCTGAAGACAGCATATCAAGCTATAAAGCAATAAATACATTTGTAAAATAAAGATTTGTGTTACTTGACATTTATTTATATATATAAAAACTTTTTCCCCATCTTGTAAACTATTGATTTACTGGACAGTAGAAAGCAAACTTTCTGAGCACCAGGGGGTATCTGAACTAAAGGTGCACATGATTTCTCTAGTTGTAAACTTTTTTTCTATTATACTTAGAAAACTTCTTAAACATCAGAAATAAAAACAAAAAAAATAAAGTTTAAGCCAAAAGGTTTTAGAATAAATTTTAGGCCAGAAGGAAGTCACCCACGGGCCAGATGTGACCCGTGGGCCGCCAGTTGTCCATCCTTGGTATAAACTATATAAGTAGATTTTGTCCATCTTATTAATTTATTCAAATTTTATTTGTGCCACTGTAATAACTTCTGTGTAAAAAGTTATTATAAAAAGGTTTTTGATGCTATTTTATGCATTAATTTTCTGAAGCTGCAGGAGAAGAAGGGAAATGACAAAAACAGAACAATAACAAGAAGGTTTTAATATTTATTCACTCTTAATTACATTAAGAGCTAAAAGCACTAATGTGTTTTTTCAAATATACTAAACAGAAAATCAGACAAGTGTTTCCATGAATGCAGCTGTTATCAGCTACATTTTTTATTAGTATAATTTAATATAAATTAATTGAATTAATCAGACTGTTGAAAAAAAAATCTTCCATCCAGGCTTAATCAAAAACCAGAAGCAGAGAACTGTTAGACATCTCCGCATTTATTTTTTCCTGTTGTGTTGCAGCTGTTTTTATTGTTCAGCTTTAATCTGTGTGGAGCTGTCCTCTCCTCTCGTCGCTGTGACCTACCGTGATGAAAACACGGCTGTGATTGTGTCTGAGCGCCACACTGTGAGAGCAGAGGATTTCCTCTTCACACTCGCCCACACCCCGACAATATGCATGTGTGGTAAATTCAGTCACCCCCCACTTCCCTGCCTCCAGTATTTCTGTCCCTTCTGCTGCGGGACGGAAAGTGAGCAAACCCAGCGGTGCGGAAAATTAGATCGTTAATTGGGAATCATCAACAAGAAATCTTTGATAAGTAATTTAGCCTCGGCGGTTGTGGGGGCTGAGCTTTGTGCTGAAAATAAGTCACCCTTTAAAGTATAAAGTCAAGGACAAGACGGGGGATAATTTCGCTGTTGTCAGTGATTTACTTTAAAAACCTTAAGCTAATTAAAGGCCCAGCATTCCTTGAAGGAGTGCATTTAGCCTTTCATGGCTGAGTTTTAATTACACTATGGTGAGAGATGACAGAGTTGTGGCCATTTTTATTACACCTTTAAGAAAACAAAATGTGCAGTCTCATGCACTGCCTTGTTTGAGCTCACATGATCTCTTACTGTTTGGAATATGTGATGAACGACTTATCCTTATCTAAAAAAATTAGCTTGAATCAGTTTGACTCCAAAAATTAATAAGTTGTAAATAGAAATCCAATCAATACTTTGAGAGTTTCATCAAAATTCATTCAGTGGTTCATTAGATATTTTGCTAACACAAAATCAAGGTCAATTCTTACAGGTAATGCTAATGAATCTAGCAAAACTGTCAAACAGTGTTGCATTATTAGCATGTGTTTGTGTTGACTCTCAGCTGCCGCACTAAATTTTAGCTTGTTTTTTAAACTGAGTGAGTTGTAGCCATTTGTGTTTCCATCATAGAGCTAAAGAACACTAGAGTGAGCCTCACCTGTCCCGTCCACTGTTAGCATCTGTGACATCATGGAGGAGCCAAGATGGAGAAAATAAAGGACAGCTCAAAGGACGGCAAGCACAACTGGATCTGTGTCACAAATTATTTGTAATCGTTTTACAATAAATTAATATAATTGATAATTGTGTTATTTTTTTTTACAAGAATGGTCAATAACTTAGACTTTTCAATAAATTATGACATCAACTACATGTAGTAATAATGTATATTTATTATTTTTTACCTGTCATAAATAACAATAAATATTTAATGGAGATTGGACGACTGGCTCTTTGAAGAGATCCATATCTCAACCATTTGTTTCATCCATGTCTTTTGTCAAGTTGAACACCCCTCCCCCTTTCCTCTGAGCAGCTGTACTCCAAAAAAGCCCCCAAAACTTATATTTTCTATTAAAAAAAATATTCTTCTCAGTGAGCTAACTCCCCCAGAAAGTTATTTTACTTTGTTTGTTGGAAATGAGGAAATGCTGAATGTCAGTAGACTCATTAAAGCTCCTGACCCTCCAACATATGCTGATGCTGTGCCTGAGCAGCTGTTTAACCCCGAGTTTCTGCCTTCCTGTCCAGCTCAGTCAGCCTGCTGCGCAAACCACCTCTGTGCCACATCTGCCTCTGCAGGCGCCACATCTGCCTCTGCAGGCGCCACATCCCGGCTGCAGTGAGACTGGCTGCTGGTTATGCCTGAGTGAGTCTTAGGGGAGAAAACTACCACCCACTACAGCAAAATGTCAGAGGACTGCTGAGTCTCAACACTAATCCCCCCCCCCCCCCCCCCACACACACACACCTCCACTGTAATGTGAAAAGAGTCCGGTGGGACTGCTCCTCCTCTTCCCCAGCAGCAGGGGGAGAAAGGTCTCAGGAGGGTTTGGAGGAAGAGGAGGAGGAAACAAGGACAGATGGAGCAGATGGAGCAACATGACTTTTATAAATACAATTAAACTGCCCACAAGGACACAGTCCAGCCAGTCATTTGTGTTTGCAGCTCGTGTCACTGACAGCTGCTTTGTGTTTAGCTGAGTGTTCTGACTCATGTCATCTTTTCAGAACCACTCTGGTCATGTTGGATCAGCACTCTGCAGTCGGGTCATTACATTATTACAGTCATTACACTGCCAGCAACACCCAACATTACATCTGAGAGAGAAGAGAGAGAGAAAATCATTCTTTTAGGGTTTTATTCCATCTTTATTTAGTTACCTTTTACTGTCCTTGTTTCCTTATTTCTTCTTTTCTTTTCTTTTTTCTTTTCTTTGGTTCATTTCTTCCTTCTTTGATAGTTTTTGACTTTCATTCCTTTAGCTCTTCCTTCCTCTGGTATTTCCTTCATTCCTTCATTCATTTTCTAATTTTTTTCTTTCTTCTTGTGTCCTTTTCTTTGTTTATTCATTCATTCATTCGTTTGTTCCTTCCTTCCTTCCTTCCTTCCTTCTCTCATTTGTTTCTTCCTTCTTGTGTTCATTCCTTCCTTCCTCCTCAGCCTGTGTTTCCTCCACTCCTTCAGTTTAAGCACTATAACTCAGTGTCTTTGTTCATATTTTGTTTCCTCAGTGAAGCCGCGCGGCTCGATTTAAATGGAGATTGAAAATTAAAATTTAAGTGACAGAGAAGGAAAAGTCTGATGGCTTTTAGAGTCTCAGGCTCCATCTAGAAGTCATTCTGGAAAGCTGATGATGTTATGGTTCGCTCCAAACCCATTTGCTTTCATGTGAATGAGACATTTTTTTAGTGTTTATAGGCGTCCTTTGAATGCTGCACACTTGTCTCAGTTTTATCTGGCTGTAAGTGCTTGATGTGACAGGTTGGCAAACTGCAGCATCAGTTCTTTAATCTCGGCTCCGCAGCAGATCTGAATATGTAAATGCGTTTAAGGACTCAAACGGCTTTGAGCCATTTAAAAACGGCACTAAAATGACCCACTGTTTAAGCCTCACAGACTGTACGGCACATTTATTATCTGCTAATTATTCTGGGATTGTGTTTTATGACTTATTTGTGTTGGGTCCTGAGGGGCTTTGTGGAAACTTACAGTGATGATTTATAGCTCAACTTTTTTAATTTTAGAGTTTTTACAGAAAGGATGTAAAAAAGAATCATTTAAAACACAGTGTTCATTTAAAACACAGTGTTCAAGCCAGGAATTACATCAATCTAGTGTTTATAGTTTTCTCAGAGGCTTTTATTCTCACTGACAAGAAAACCTTATTTAAACAAACAAAAAAACTCACCAGAAGAGCTGCATCATGCAAGTCAATGTATTGGAACACAAATAAAGTAAAAGTAGAAGAATATTTATTAGTTAGAGTTGCTCTGGTTAGTTCAAACTGGAAAATAATAAGTGCAATCACATCATATAGGCAATATAGAAATATGTATTAGTGCTCAGAGTGATGACTCTCAGTTGCTACCACACTATAAACTATAGTTTTAGACATTCAGAGTTTTAAAATTCACCTGTCTTTAAGCAGCCATTTTAAACTGGATTGGCTTCAAAAGTTAATCAATTGTAGATGAGCTTCTAATGATTTCTCTTTGAAGTTTTTATTACAATCCGTCAAGGGGTTCATGAGTTATTTTGCTAACAGTCAGATTTGACCCCAATACTTAACAACAAGCTGTTAAACCCAGATCCTACACAATCTGCTTGCTCTGCTTGCATGTGTTGTGAGTGATTGTCAGATGCACGCACACCAAAATTTAGCTCAATCGCTGCAAAATAAAAAGGACTCGGAACTGTTTTTGTGTTGTCCAAGTTTCATCAACTGTAGCAGCCACCTTGAATCAGATGAGCTCCATAAACGAATCAGCTGCAGATGTGCTTCCAATGTTTTCATTCTGAGAGTTTCACTAAAATACGTCAAGTGGTTCATGATATATTTGGCTAACAGACACACACTGACAAAAACATACATTTCCTGGTCACACAGCTGTTTATCCAAAGAGACACTTGTAGTTTCATGTTGTATAAAATGCTGGAGCTCATGTGAAAGTGTTTGCGCTGGAGGGAGTGGATAAAGTTATCCGAGTGGAAGGAGGGGTCAGAAAAATAGGGAGGGTGCTAGAATCCTTTCTCCTGAGGGAATGGTGGTCTCTGTGTTCAGAGAAAACACATCATCTTGAATTTTTTTCTCTTCAGCTCACAGTTATGCTTCATGTTTGTGTTCCGTCGTGTTTTGTGCTTCCACACATCAGCTGCAGTTCTGCTCCATTAAAGGGAACTTTTTACACATCAGAGTGTGTTTACAGGTGTCGGGGCGTACCACTGCGACGGAAAATTGTATAAATCCCTTTTGTGTGGCTCCCTCTGGAGTTCCACGCTATATTTGGAATAGTTTTAGCGCTTTAGCTTCCCTTCAGAGGGGCCTTTAAGGTGCCGAGCTGAAGCTGTTATATCCACACGCGCTTTCTTTGAAGACATTGAACTTATTTGACAAAAATCGTTGAGTTTAGCTGACAGAAGACAGCGGCTGCTGGTCCTCTGCCGTCAGTTCATACTCCAAGCAGCAAACACAAGAAAGGACTGAAGCGAGGGCAGAGCTGTGTGACTTTTGTCAAAACGACTCCTTTTGTTAAAATAGTCTGATGGAGGAGAGGAATAAAAATTCGTTTTTTTGAAAAATCATTTTAACAGTAAGTAAAGAGGTAAAATATTTCAAATTAAACCTGCACTTAAATTGATATCGACTGTTTTTGAGGTGGGTCAATTTTTGGGGTGGTTAAAATCCATTTTGTTACTTTTGTGTGGAAAATCATTCTTACTTCTACAAGCTGAGAGCATTTTGATCATCTTTCATGCATTTTAGTTCTTTACTATGGATAGCACTACTTTAAAACAAAGAAACATTCAGACACATCTTTACTGGATACTTAAATTATCTATCTATCTATCTATCTATCTATCTATCTATCTATCTATCTATCTATCTATCTATCTATCTATCTATCT
>JARVGW010000161.1:13059633-13073269 GCA_031762495.1 Anablepsoides rubrolineatus
ATGGATGGATGGATGGATGGATGGATGGATGGATGGATGGATGGCGAAAAATCTTCTCAAGTCAACATTTATTCAAGAATCTTTAGAAAAAACTTTAAAACGTTTTTTTTAATGAAAAATGTATATTTTTACATCTGTGTCATTTGTTTCTTCAGTTTCCATCAAGTTGTTTCCACTTTGTGTTCTTTTGTCTGTTTGAAAACATCCTGTCCTCTCTGCACATTGTTTCATATGATGACAGAACATACTGTACCTGTCCACCCACACTCTGGTTGTCATGTTGTCTCCTCCAGCTGACAAACACCTGACTTGTGCTGTTTTTTTCTACATTTTCCCCCCATTTGGTCCCTCTTTCCTTACCCCAACTACTCGCCTGTTTTATGGTGAATTAACTTTTTTGTTTATTTGCTCGTGGCTCATGTAGATTTACTTGTTCCAGGACGTATCCTGCTTCTCACGATGGCTGCTGGGATCCTGAAGGCTTCAGGATTTGAGGGAGAGACAAAGAATTAGTGGTTAGTTTGTATTAGTGTTTTAGGTGTCAAACTTGACATTTTCTTTAGTGTTTTTGCCCTTTAAGCTACATTGAAATTTTCTTGTTTCTGAAATGAACTCCGGTAAAGTGATGTGATGACAGCACATTTGAATAAAACTGCTTTCCTTTTAAAAACATTCTCAAAATAAAACAGCGAGCTTCTATTACATGCCAGCTTTTACTCTGAGCAACTAAAAAGTTTTATTTATGTATTTATTTAGAGCCTGTGTGGCTCCACTAAATGTTTCTTTTCTTTCTCTTTTCCTTTTTTAGTGTTTTATACAGTTTTTGGGCAGAAAGACGTCTTTACATTACTTTTAATGAAACTATATTGTTTTTTAATGGCTCCCATTGGAGGAACAGGTTTATTAGGGGAAATTAGGCAAAAATGAACAATGGTTGATGGTTCAGAAATTCTTTAAATCAGCACTGAAAATCTGTCTTAGTTGAAAACCTCTTTAGCTTCAGGTTTTAGCTGAATTAAGACAAGAAAAAATGATTAAAAACAACCACCTTTTTGTCTTTCTGTTAGCAAAATATTTCACGAACAGGAGGATGGAGTTCAAACAAACTTTTAAAAAGTAATCACTGCACATCTACAGCTGACTCACTTTTAGAGTCTCTATCTAACACAGAAATGGTTGGAATTCAGTCAGTTTTAAAGTCATGGAGCTAAAATGTGATGTGGTAGTAGCTGAGAGTCGTCCCTCACATGGAATGTGGTGCAAACTGCACACAATGCTGTTTTCAAGGTTTAACCAAAACAGCTACATCTCCAGAGATTCTCTTCAGTGCGGATCCTTAGTCCTGGTCCTGGAGGACCACTATCCTGCAGGTTTAAGTTGTTTCCCTGCTTTCAGTCCTTTTAATCACTTGTTCATTCAGATCAGGTGTGCTGAAGCAGCAAAACATCTAAAACAGTGGTCCTCCAGGGCTGAGGACCACTTAGCCTAAAACTCTGGCATGAAAGCTAGCCATGAAGAAAAGTCTTTTAATATGTAAAGAAAAAGAGATTTGGATACTGACATATTATAAAACCAAGCTGGGTTTAGACTTCAGCAGCATCGCTTCTTGATATTTGCTCTTTTTTTAAACACAGAACAGTGGAGATTATTTGAATTTGACTCTATTTCTGGATGAGACTGTTTCCCTGAACTCAGCAGAGTCCAACATCCAGCCCAGCACCTCCCACAGCAGACAGACACCAACATCTGGGGGTTGAATATATTTTTTTCTCTCTGTGTTTAACTGTTTGTGTGTGTGTAAGTGTGTGTGTGTGTGTGTGGTGAAAAGGTTCATTCATCCCAGACTCCTGATGCGCAGTCAGGAGGAGCAGCCGTGCGTGGAGCGCTGCTCCTGAACGTCTCCTCCCCTGTTCCTGCGGTGTTCAGGCTGCTTCTCCTGCTCCTTCCATCGCTTCCTTGTTGTGCCAAACCTGCACCCACACCGCCAGAGTAAGACCAGACTTCCATTTGCACATAACACCACTCCTCTCTCTCTCTCTCTCTCTCTCTCTCTCTCTCTCTCTCTCTCTCTCTCTCTCGCTCTCTCTCTCTCTCTCTCTCTCTGTCCTCCTGTCCGCCACCATCCCTCTGCTTCATGTCCATCTTGTCCTGATCCGTGTGCTGTTTGCGTCCTCTCACCTCTCCACCATCCATGTGCAGCTCCGCGTCACACTCAGTTTATTCATAGGGTGGATACTAAAAGCAAACAACTTACATCGTTTTTTATTATTAGTAATAATATTGATATTGTTATCAGCGTTGTGAAATTGACTGAAACAAGCAAATTTCATTTATTATTATTTTTACGCATCAACAATCGCACGTAGTCTGGAGAGGAGAGAGCAGGAGCGGGGGTTCGGATGAGGTGGGGGGATCTGAGGAGGTTTTGCTGAAGGCGTCGCGTTGAGGATATAAGGAGAACTAATCGGACCGGGTTAAGTTTGCTGAGGTCTAAGGAGGGGAAGGAGGAGTGGGGGAGGAAGAAGAAGAAGAAGAAAAGAGAAAAACCCATAGCGGAGCGTGGAAAGCTACGCGTCATTTCCAAAGCAGCAGCGCAACAAGCAAGCAGCCCCTCCAGCAGCTCGCTGCGTGGATGGCACACCGGGTGGAAGTGGTGCAGGGGGGAGAGAGATCCACGCTGGGACCAGGATCCAGATGAGGTTCGGGGGCTCTCTGTGAGTATCTGTGGAACCGCTGTGCGCAACTGGACATGTGTGTTTTCTCCTCCATTTGTGTGTTTTTTTTTATCTGCAAGTTCCATTCATCACATCCTTTGTGCATTCTGTGTGCTTCTTATTTGCATTTTTTCCCCTTTTTCCACCACCTCTAGTTGCTGAATCAGCTGGCATCTTTGGGTTGGGATGTGTCTATTAAGACTCCTGCCATGAGAAATGTTGCCCATGCAGCTCGAGTTTATATAAGATTGCTCAAACTTTCATTATTGGGTGTATTAATTACAGAGGACTTGTCTTGCAGAGCAAAATGAGAGATAAGTTCATCTCCTGAGGCCACAACTTCTACACCGGGCTGACTCACCGACAACTGCACCCAGGTGAGCAGTACAGACTCATAATAATAAAAACAGGCTTCATAACTGCAAACACATAAAAAAGCCTGTTCCTATATGAGAAAGTTTTTTTTCCCCTTCCTCTCTCTGGTCTCTGAAGCCCACAGCTGCATGCAGACCAGCAGTGTCTCTGCCTCTGCCTCTGTTGATTGTATATTCATGGTTTTGTGTTTTCTTTATTTTTCCCCCCTTCTTGTTCGTACTTTCTCCTAGCAGCAGAGATGACATTTTTAAAGACGCCTCATCACCATTTAATGAGCACACATACAGAAACATACTCAAAACAAGAGCGAGCATCCAAATGACTCATTATGTACAAGTGTTTATTTGCCAAGCTTAAGCCTTTGTTCAAGCTGGCAAAAAATAAATAAATGAATAAAATACTTGTGCATGAAATTATTCAGACGAAATGATTTTTTAGTTTTAGTTCATTTTTAGTGGGGTTTGTGTTTAAAATGAGAAGAATACATATTACCAATTGCCTTAAGCCAGACTTGTACTCGCTTCAGTCAAACCTTGAAAATAAAGTTTTGTGCAGTCTAATCGAAGTGTTGTGGAAGACAAGTTTTAGCTCAGTCTGACTAATTTAATTTATTTTGTGTTTCCTGATGTTTATTAGCTGTGGCACACACCACACCAGGTCACCTCCAATGCTCAAGTTTTAAACAAAGATCTTGTCCGCTGAGTTGCACTAGGACTCTCAGCTGTAACAGCTTCAGATTTTAGATCAACATCTGTAAACCTGACTGAGTTGGAGCCACTTTTGTGTTTTTTATTGTCAATTAGCTGTGGCGGCCATCTTGAATTGGGTTAACTTCAAAAGTTAATTAGATGTAGATGTATATCCTGTAATTATTTTCTGCATGTTTAACAGAAATTCACCAACTGGTTCATGAGATGTTTTGCTAAAAGACCAACAGCGACCTTAAAGAGTTGATGGCAAAATTTTAAACAAAATTCCTGCTTGATCTGTTAGCACCCATATAGTAAACGCTGTTGATCAGTCTCAGCTAATACCTCACCAAATTATAGGTCAATATATGTAAAACTGATTGTGTTGGAACCACTTCTGTGTTTTTTAAAATCAGTTAGCTGTGGCAGCCATCTTGAATCCAGTTGACTCCAAAAGATAATCAGTTGTAGAGGTATATCCAGTGTTTAATTCCTGGGAGTTTCATTGAAATCCAGTCAGTGGTTTGCGAGATATTTTGCTAAAAGACACGTAAAAATGTCAAAAAACATTAATGTAGATAATTAGTATCCCTGGAATCCGTACAATGTACTTAAGGTTAAATATTTTAGTCTGTGCATTTGTTTGTGCTGCAGATATGTAAATAAACCAGACTTGGCCTTAGTATGGCTGTAATGCATTTCACTGAACACATTCTGCCTCAATACTGTGGGAAGAAATGTTTCTAATCTAGCTTTTCCACCAGTTGGAAAGCTTGCTTTTGCCATAGAAACGTCACCCACTCACACATTTGTGCAGCGCCGTGTGCCAGATGAAGTCACTCGTATTCGGTTCGATTTCATGCATCTGCATTTGACGACGACTGGGTTGTTCTCCCACCTGCTTGCCGCTGTTCGTGGTTCTGACCTCGCCGGCGCTTCTCACAGTGCGGTGATTGTTGTTTCTCCACAAACAACAATTCATCTGTTGTTTAATTATGAGCTCGCAGAAACAACAACAACAGAATTTATGTCGGCGTCCGTGTCGTACCGCTTCTTCGCTGAGAATGATTCTCGAAAGGAAACATGCACTCCCATTATAGGTCAGAGTGCAGGCTGAGGCTTGTCTCCGCTGCATGTCAATGAGAGAGTGTGCTGAACAGAAACCAGTCACCTCCACCCTGCTGTTCTCAGGAAAACCTGTTTTTGAGAAGTGAATGCTCTAATACGCAGACACCAGAATAAACTAGACATTTTTTGTGTCTTTTGCTCAGCTTCAGATGTTAATCCTCTGAATAGTATTGATGCTGCAGAGTGAATTATTCATTCAAGCTGCTAAAATGCTGCTGCCAAGAACACCACAGTGGAATTAGTTTAAGTTCTCCCATGTCGTAGCTTAAAATCGAGGTGTTTACTGCATTTTAGTATTAAACTTTGTTTTCCCTGCTGTAGCTCAGATGCATGAAGTTTTTTTTGTTTTTTTTATCAGTACAGATTATTTTTAAACTCTGCTCTAAATTGACGCTACGTGTTGGCTTTAGTTATTTCCCTTGATACTACAAGTTCCAGGGAGTAACAGTTTTCCTCTTTTCTTTGGGCACAATGGACACATTATACAGTATGTGTAGGTGTTTGACCAGATGGTTCAATATCGGTGACTCAACCATAAGTAGGTGCCGATATTTCAGTTCGGACCAACCAAACTGTCAGATCCTACATCATTTGCATACAAAAGAGCCCCCTGCACTGAGTGCTATAGTTGAACCTTTGCTTCTCTGGGTTATTTCAGGAATAAAAAAATGAACATGCAGTGGTGAGCACAGTTCCGCTAACTTGCTAATAGCAGGAGAATAGCTTCTCATTTAGTGGGAAATGTTTATCGGATTTAGTTTCCCCTAAATTGGGTTCAGTATTCACCAATATTTAAACAACAAATACAAAAATTGACTACATATAAATATTGATAGAGATCATATTTACTTTTTGTTGTTTGACTATCTTCAAATAGTATTTAGAAAAATACAAACTTCAAAGAAAAGCTGTCATTTTGAAAAGGTTAAATGGGAAGTATCACAAGTTTGACAGACTCTATAACTGGTTTGGATTGGCCGATTTGTCACAAATGATTCCACCCACCTTCAAATTAAACCAATAGAACAGGTTTGTGTCAGTCTCACCAGTCTTCAACTAATGAGATGAAGGCGTGTGCAGTCTTAGCGGTTAGCGTTAGCTTCCACTTATTTTTTTTTTAATCTGTTTTGTGATTTAGAGTTAGCAGAGCTAAAATTATTGTTTAGCAGATTAGTGGCTAGTGAAGCTAACTTTTTGGTTAGCTGTGCCCATCACTGTGAAGATGATTTTATCATCTGATCCAGAATTGTTTCTTTTTCTTTCTTGCAGAGGTTTGCACGTATCATCGGATGTGACACCCGTTGAGTTTCAGCACCTGAAGAGCGGAAACCCTGTCAGAGCACCATGACTGTCAGCCCGTGTCTTTTCATCTCTCTTCTGCTTCTCCTTCACCCGGGAGTCACTCACTTGTCGGATGGCAGTTTTGAACATGAAGAGATCAGCAGTAGCGTCCCGGGGAACTGCTCCAGCGAGGACAACTGCTCAGAGGGCGTGGTTCTGCCCATGTGGAACCCCCAGAACCCTGCCGTTGGCGACAAAGTGGCTCGTGCCATTGTATATTTCGCAGCTCTCGTGTACATGTTCCTGGGCATGTCCATCATTGCCGATCGTTTCATGTCTTCGATCGAGGTCATCACATCTCAGGAAAAGGAGATCAGCATCAAGAAGCCAAACGGCGAAATCACGACGACCACCGTTCGCATCTGGAACGAGACTGTCTCCAATCTGACGCTGATGGCTCTGGGCTCGTCGGCACCAGAGATCCTGCTGTCCGTCATCGAAGTGGTCGGCCACAACTTTGAAGCCGGATCGCTGGGGCCCAGCACCATTGTGGGCAGTGCTGCATTTAACATGTTCATCATCATTGCCATCTGCGTCTACGTGGTGCCAGAAAACGAGACACGTAAGATCAAACACCTGAGGGTGTTCTTTGTCACTGGAGCCTGGAGCATTTTCGCCTACATCTGGCTGTACCTCATCCTGTCTGTGTTCTCCCCTGGAGAGGTGGAGGTTTGGGAGGCGGTCCTGACATTCCTGTTCTTCCCCCTCTGCGTGCTGCAAGCCTGGATTGCAGACCGCCGCCTGCTCTTCTACAAGTATGTCCGCAGGCGCTACCGTGCTGACAAGACCCGCGGCATCATCATCGAGTCAGAGGGAGACGCCATGTTCACAAAAATGGACTTAGAGATGGACGGGCAGGGCTCGAACTCTCACGGCCATAACAAGGAGGCTCTGGACGGGATGCTGGAGGGGGTGGAGGAAGGTGGAGGAACGAGCGCCGAGCAAGACCAGGAAGAGGAGGCCCGTCGAGAGATGGCACGCACGTTGAAGGAGCTAAAGCAGAGGCACCCAGAGAAAGACATGGAGCAGCTGATTGAGATGGCCAACTACCAAGTGCTGGTCCAACAACAGAAGAGTCGGGCCTTTTATCGGATCCAGGCCACGCGCATGATGATCGGAGCCGGGAACATTCTGAAGAAGCATGCTGCAGACCAAGCTAGGAAGGTGGTCAGCTGCCACGAGGCCACTGGGCAGGAAGAAGACCCCCACACCATCTACCTGCAGTTTGAGTCCTCTCACTATCAGTGCTTTGAAAACTGTGGTTCCTTAAAGCTCTCTGTGACCCGGCATGGAGGCGAGGCTGGCTGCACTGTCAAGGTGAAATGAGTCATCACCGTACTAGAAACTGATTCTAACTGGTTGATGTATAAAATACCAGCCGAGTTTGTTTTTCTTTGCCACACAGGTGGACTATCGGACAGAGGACGGGACTGCCACAGCGGGCTCAGACTACGAGTTTGCTGAGGGCACTTTGGTCTTCAAGCCCGGCGAGACGACGAAAGAGTTCCCAGTGGGCGTCATCGACGACGACATCTTCGAAGAGGACGAGCATTTCTACGTACGCCTCAGCAACCCCCGTATCGTCCACCGGGCCGAGGTCTCCGTCTTGGAGCCCAACTCCATTGCCTCCAGCAACAGCACGGTGGGCCTCTCATCCCACGTCCCGCCGAAGGCCGCACTGGGCAACGCCCCCGTCGCCACCGTCACCATCTACGACGACGACCACGCTGGCATCTTCACGTTCGAGAGCAAGTCCACGCGAGTCAGCGAGAGCGTCGGGAACATGCAGGTGAAGGTGCACCGGACGTCCGGGGCAAGGGGGAAGGTGGCGGTGCCGTACCACTCCGTCGAGGGCACCGCCAAAGCCGGGGAGGACTACGAAGACGTTTCTGGGAAGCTGGAGTTCCAGAATGACGAGACCATGTGAGAACCACTTCCTCGTTTTTTTTTTTTGTTGTTTTTAAACGCTGTCTTGTTGTTGCTCATCTTAGCTTGATCAAACATCACAGCCCACACATCAGTTATGTTAAACAGTGCAGCTAGATTACTGTACGTTATCTATTCTAGTAATGGATGAAAGGTTCTTTTTTTATGAGTCACGGATACGTTCGCTGGGAGAAGTTTAGATCTTCCGGGTGGGGGATGAGGTGGGAGGATAAGAGGATGTAATTGTGCAGCAGATAATGACACATTGTGGCTGATGTAAAAGAAGAAGCAGATGAACCAACCATGAATAAAGAGTTAAAACCTTGGTATTTTAAACTTTACTGTGATGCTACATGATAGATGTTTCTGCAGGACTCAAAAGAAAGTGCAATTTGAGTGACAAAGAGTAGCGTGTGTGTGGAAGGGATGAGGGCTGAGCAGCTCCTGAGAACAGGTGTGTGAGATGAAGCTTGTGTGATTATTTCAACAAAACGATATGTGGATGCTGCAGCAGAGAGGCAGATGAAAAAAGATCAACGGAGGAAGAGCGCTCAACGAGAGTGAGCCAGAGCTAAAAGTGGGATGCGTTCCAGCTTTTCTCTTGTACCCAGCGTGGCAGGCAGGGTTGGCTGAATGATGTCTACATGAGCTGTGTTTGCTTTATGACAATACGAGTTTTTTTTTTCTCTCTCTCTCTCTCTCTCTCGCTCTCACTTAAAAGAACAAACAGAATGACCTCAAATATGTCAGGTTCATCGCAGAATGATTTGCAGCTCAACAAAAGGACAGAAGAATACCGAGTAAAATGTGCGAGCCGAGTCTCTGAGTGTGCGAGGAGAATTTCATGTGTAGGTGTGCTGAGTGGGCCGGCTGAGTGGGAGTGAAGGCAGGTGAATACATGGTGTCAAAGAGAAAACAGAACTCCATGCTTCTCTGTTTTGCCTCACAGTGGAGGAGAGATTTGAAGAGATACGGCCGTGTGTTTAGCAGTTTGCTTGTTCGCATGCATCTTTAATGATAATGTCTTCACCTCTGTCTATGTGTGTGTGTGTGTGTGTGAGGGAGAGAGAGAGAGAGAGAGAGAGAGAGAGAGAGAGAGAGAGAGAGAGGCATGGTAGCTCAGTGGTCAGTGCCGCAGCCCTGCAGGTTTGAGCCCAGGTTGTCTAATCTCATCTGCCACAACATGAGTTTTATTGAAACCAGGCTTTTAGCTAGGGTTTTGAAAGAAGGACACTACACCCTAAGCCAGTGGACAAATGCAACTGCCCACTGAAGCTTAAAGCACAGCAAGAAGGTCATGGGTTTGTTCCCTGTTACACAGACCCGGGTTCTTTCTGTGTGGAGTTTCATGCTTCTCCTCCCACGGACCTAAAACATTCCTGTTAAGTTGCCTTCAGACCCAGGCAAAGAGATCTGTGATTTCAGTGACATTAGCCTGGTTAAATAAAAGCAATTAAATAAAATTAACCAAAGTTTTAAAATTGCTACCCACCTCTTATATCCATGCCTGGCACAGTTTTTTTTCTTTATGTCGTGTCAAACTCAAGGCACGTAAGCCTCGACTTAAAGTGTCTTAAAGTGAATGCTGCTTTAAAGCCAGCATTGACCACAAACTACATCTCCCATAATGCATGTTGATTTTGTATGTGAATTTCAGAACGTGTGAGGGTTTAGAATTCAAGATGTTCCACAACTCAACATTCATTGGGTGGAGGTGCACATCCAGTAAAATCTGCTGTGCTGCATTTTCACTGGTTACTTTTGCTGTGGCCCAGTTGTACTAGGAAGTGGAAATTTCCCATTTACAAGTCACAAATTTAAACTGGAATGCCCCAATTCAAAATTCAAGATGGTATCTGCACATTACATCTTAGCAGTGAGTGAAACCCTTACTTTTAACAGTATTTCTGTATTATTTATATCACATTTACTCAGTCGTAGACGTGGTCCTTTTCAGTGTTCATAAAAGGAGATCATGTTGAAACTCTGTTTCTATGCAGGAAATACCACGTAGAGCTCAGTTATTGCTTGTTAGTGGTGCTTAGCCGTAGTGAGGTGATGAGAAATGTGTCGTTTTGTTGAAAGTTAAACACAATTTGTTGAAGTTAATTACAACTGACCCTTTGAAGGCCACCATAACATGTGGCCCTTGCTCAAAAGTTTGACACCCCTGCTTTATGTCAAGCCGATTCAATATGGCTGCCCAGCTAATTATCATAGTCAAACACATAAATGATTTTAACTCTGGCAAATTTAAGAGATTTTAAGCTAATACATGGTAGGTTTGTAGCTAAGGGTATGTTTCTTTCAGCCTTGTCTGTCTGCTACCAAAATATCTTATGAAGCATTGGATAGATTTAAATAAAGTTATCAATAATTCATGATGGCTGCCACAACTTACTGACATAAAAAACACATAAATTGCTATAACTCAATTAAGTTTGCCGTTATTGAGCTAAAATTTGACGTGTGAAAAGCCATCGCCAACACCTCCTGCAACAGCAACACATTCTGTCTGTTGTCTGTTAGCAAAATATCCCATCGATCGCTGGAACAAATTTAACTTGTCATTGGATGTGTACAACTTGATTACTTTGAGTTAACTCAAAACAAGATGGCTGCTAACGCTACACATGTTTGACATTATCAAACTCAAAAATGACTGTACCAATAATTTTAAATTGTGACGAGGTAGTAGCTTGCAAATTAGACGATTCCGGAACATTGTTTTATTTGAAAGATTTGCTCAAAATAGCAAAAAAAAAATCCCTATTTTCAGTATAAAATAATTTTAGTTTCATACTCCAGATGAAAGGTTAGATGATGTGAACTGCGAGGCCTGTAATGATATTTGCCTTGCTATTATTTACACACCAGCCCGTGTGTTTATGATTAAGGGCAAACTGGTGCTGAATCCACTTTAAACCAACGTCAAGCAGAATGCCACTCCAAAGGAGAATTAAAAAAGAGCTTCTTTAGCATCTAGAGCAATTAAAGGGAGTGGAGAGGGGTTAAAGAAGTCCCCAAAGTTCTGAGCGCACTGCAGACAGCTACGAGGCTGCAGATAATGAGTCCTGGATGTGTAACAATGTGAGATGAGAGGCAGACAGCTTGTATCAGCATTCAGATGAGCTGGAGCGAAAACTCTGAACTGCAGATCTCAGATCCCGCTCCTAGATTGTAGCGAGCTCAGAGCGACACGAACTTTCCGTCAGAGTCATCATGCAGCAAAAAGAGCGAGGGCCAGAAGGAGCAGGATCCACCAGAGTTGCACAACCAGAAACTGATGAAAGGACGCAAGATGCAGATGTAAGGGGAAACGCCAGCACTGTGCTCAGCTTCTCCTGCGCCCCTTAGATTAAAAGGCGAGTCAAGGACTTAAAGGGGGAGTGCAGCGGCGCTTTGATCATCAGTGGAAATGTTTGACTCAGATCTCGAATCCCAGTGGGCTAGTCTAGTGTAGTCACAGCAGCGTTCTTATCTTTAGACTTCAGTTTTTTTGGGGGTAAATAGTTTTTGAAATTCCATCTGAATGAAACTGCGTACTCTCTCCATGAGACACCTGAGGCTGTTTATTAAGGGTGCTTCGACGCTCAAGCACCCTTATTATGATCCGTCCATTATTCTTCTATTGTTGTCACAAATGTTGATTTGCTATTCTTCTTGCAGTTTTGAATGCAACTCATAAATATGCAGCTTGATTGTGAATTGCACATAAGACCAATCTAACTCTTGATGATGAACTTGCAGATGTTGGATCACTGACTCGAGTAAAATTCACATCGTTTTCTGCATTTTTATCTTATTTCAAAATCAAATGATTGGATTCCTAGTGAGGATTTTCTTTAAAAAAATGCATCACTAAGAAATAATGATTGAAAAAGTTTGTTTCTAAGCTTGGTCTTTTTTCTCTATCTGTTGAGTTGTGTTTGTTTAAATGTTCTAAACTACACATAAAATATAAGTTTGAAAAACATATTTGTATTTCTAAAAGCATAATTTATTATATGACATTTACAACCACTATTTTTATTGATACAAATGCCTACTTGTGTGAGTTTAACTTCTCTGTTCTTGATGTTGAAATTTGTTGTTTTTCAGCAGATTGTGTGATAATTTCCTTCTTTATTCCTATGCTAGATTGAGACTAATTCTCCTTTAATGTGTTTATTTGAGTTGTTCATCATCATCAGTTGAAACGAATGTTGGTGAAACACCATCACCACAGCTTTTCTTTGCACAATCATCATGAAACATTTCAGTTTGGTTGGTTTTGTGTCTCCGAGCAGATAAACTCTCCACAGTCCTTGTTCTAAATGTGAGCCGGTGAACCTTGCTGCTGCCAAAGTTCATGTTTGAAACAGAGCTGGCTTTTCTTACCCGAGTGTTTCCCCCGAGCGATCGGGACAAAGAGCTGACACTCAGCAGCGGGCCTCCAGGCTCCTCCGTGTGTGTGTCTGTTAGTTACAGCATCTCGGCCTTTTGTGCGTCTTTGCGCACATTCGCCTCTTCCCTGTCGATGTCTGAGCGCAGAGGAGGAAGCCAAATGTTTAAGCTTTTGACTGGGAGCCAGGAGGAAGGGGTTTTAAATCTCTGAATAATAATTTACCATCTAAATTCGGCGCCACAGCAAATAGATGAGGATGTACAGACACAAACATCTAAATCAAAATAAACAGGCCAACACAGAAAGCCATTTTGCGTTCTGTGTTTATGGATTAGAGGGAAAATCTGCACCGACACTTTGGAGCCTGATCGCACCACGGGCTCGTATCTGTTTCTGTTTGAACCTCCAAAAGCACGACAACGTACACCCGTCACAGCTGAAGTGGGGAACGGAGGCAATTACACAAGTTATGATGAAAGAGACTGGAGGGAATCATTCCTGGAGAGAAGAATTTATGCCCCGATACTTTTTTTTTATTCCTCCCTCCTAATGTCTCCACGATCAATAACGTCCTGAACTTTCTGAGGAACACGAGATGCTAAAAGAGGAGCAGCAGAGTCCGAGTTAAGCTTCACAGCAGCTGCTTGCAGCTCACAAATCATCCATTTCTTCTGGTCCAATTAAGGGTGACAGAAAGCTTTGCTCCATTAAAGCAGCACTAATGTGAAGGAGCTTCTCTTGTAGTTTATGCACAAAGTCTAATTTTATTCTTGATATAATTACTCCACATTTTAAAACCACAGCCGGAGACATAAATACAAAATGTTTTGCACAAGCTCTTTGAAGCATTGCTGGGTGCAATTGATTTTCCTCGGCAGAAATTTGTTTAATAAAAACAACAAATAAAACGCCAGCTCTTTTTGTTAGGGGTTTACATCTCAGGGCAACAAAATGATTCCATCATGTCCTGGAGTGGGGATCCCAGTGAACTCCAGTGCAGTTCTAAAATTTCTAGATAAAATATATAAAAATGTATATGTAATCTAAATTATATTACATATAACTTTATTGATCCC
>JARVGW010000161.1:13167108-13186728 GCA_031762495.1 Anablepsoides rubrolineatus
TTTTTTATAGTGAATCTCGCTTCCTTTCTGAAAGCTCAGGTCTGAGCGGGACGTGGCCGTCTCCATTGGTCAAAACGAACGGCTTGAGGCAGCATAGAGACAGACTCTTCTGTTGGCCCATTTCATGGAAATGTTTTATGAAGGAGCCTCGTGTCAGTAAAAATAGGAGAGTAAAAATACGAGACAACATCGTATTCTGGCATCTCAGCAGTTACTGTAATAAAGTTGACAAGTTTAAACTGTCGTCTCCTGGCTGTGTGCGTGTCTCCAGAGCAGATAAATAACGTCTGATTATATAAAAAAAAAAAATTATGGTCAGTCAGAGCTGACCAACCCAAAACAGATTACAAGTAGTAAATCGGATCAGCTCACTTGTGTCAAAAAGGATTCACATCTGGGCCAAAAGCAGTGGTGCAACCAGGGAGGGGCCGAGGGGGCCATGGCCACCCCTACAAGCTTGCTACCACATTGCAATGTTTTTAAATAGTCAAATATACAACAACAGCTTCATAAAGTTTCCTCAGCAATATTATTACATTTCTGCTAAAGGATAATAAAAACATGTATTACTATATGTGAAACTGTTTGTTGTGTAAAGGTTTATAAAATGTTTGCACAAAGATGATGAAAGTTTTTCAGATGGTAGTTATTGTAAAATTGCAACAGTCCACTTTATTTTTTATGAGTTTGCTCAAGAGCTTTCTAAATATACATTTTAAAGAATTGTAAAGGTTAGTTATAGACATGCATGGAGGACCGAATCTAACATAATTACAAATAAAAGCAGAAATATATAAACGAACAAATACATAAAAATGCACCAATTAAATAAACAAAATGAGAACTTTATCTTATGCTTTATAATTTAATTGACCTTCATATTTATTTTTCCAGCTTTCCAGCACATAATTTACATTTTATTGTTTTTAAAATATATATCTTTTTTGTTTTTTCTTTTACTTGTACATGTATTTGTGTCTCTGAAATGATTATATTTAATTATTTAAATAAGGTTTTCTCACAAGTCACCATGTGTTGCTTTTACATTTCTTTGTCTCCTGTTTTTACATTTTCTTATGCATTTTTGTCTCATTAAGCAAATAAGGTGGGCATGCCTTCTTGGGTCAGCTGCTTTCCTATTGGTCAACAGCCAGGAAGGAGCAGGATCCAAGTGCAGATCACACACCAAGGCACAGGTAAGTGTAAGTGTGTGACTGAGTGACAGTCTTAGAGGTTAGCTGTTAGCATGGTTGCTAAATTTTAGTCAATAAATTACAAGTTTCTGTCTTCCTCTGTTTTATTCATCTTAACCACATTTTTCCACGTCTTGTGTATTTTTTCTGTAATTTCCTTAGATTCCATTAGAAACCACATTAGAAATAATTTCATCATCATTTCTGTTCTTTCATTTAATCAGTAGGCCTATAAAAACTGCACGACAGTGATACGATTTTTTTTCTTTAAATTCTTCACATCCAGTTTGTTTACTCATCTCATGTCCTTCAGTCAGTCTAACCTTTTAGCAGAATGTCAGCGGCTGCACATAGAGATCACACCGCAAGTTAAAATAGTCGTTTTACAATCTCCTCTCGAGGGAGAGGACAGGCATCTCAGGGATCACGGGGCAGTTGCCAAACCACCGGACTAATGCCCTGCTTATGCTTGGATCAACTTTCATGAATTGACATGCACGTTGGAGCAGAACCACACACACGTTTCTGTTCGGATCACACCTGTTATCGGGTGGAGCTGTGGAGCTTTACAGAGGCACCGACAAGCTGCACCGATCAGACTACATGGATCTGAGGGGTCATCTGAGGTCCTACAGAATCCCCTCAATTTAACAAGTTACTATTCAATCAACACAACAGATCAGATATTGTCAGACAGAAAAAAAACACATTTTAACAATATATCTAGACAGTAGACAGCCTAAAAACTTTGCTCTGGTTTCACCTTGTCCAAGTGGAAACAGAGTTTTTAGATAGAAAGCTATTTTGAGGGGTTCTATGGAATTATTGTAAACAATAATAATCTTACCTGTTGCAAATAGCTCATTAAATAACCTCAGTTTGAAAAAACAGGTTTATTCTGACAGGATTGAGGAGTTGAAACCAAAGTGAATTACTGTAAATGATCACATTACCATCATTTTTATATGTGTTTATTCCAGCAACAATATCATGACGCTACAGCTAGCTGCTGCTGCCATTATCTACGCTTAAATAACCATGAAATGCCACAAAATGCAAAACTGACTATAGTGTTAAGGTTTATAAAATCTCAAAGCTGCAATAAAAAAAATATTATTTTAGGATCAGTCACTTTGGTTGTGGTTTACATTTTTTTTTAGCAAAACAGTTTATTCAAAGAGCCATCTACACTAACATACTGTATCTACAGAAACCCACTTCAATAGGTCTGAACTATTCCTTTAAACTGATTCATAGAATATTAGTTTTTGTATAATAGTTGTTTTGTTCCCCGTCACTGCAGAAATCAATAAGTCTTGTTTAGTCATTGAAAATAATAGAAATAAATAAAAATCCTTAATTTGATAAATATTTGATATTAAATAAAAACTCAAATCTAGAAAAAAGTGTGCAAAATAGCTGTGGGGCAGGTCCAAAATCAAAACATTTTACTCCACCTACTGACTGACCTCAATATCAGAATATTTCAATAGTTTGTCTATCTTACACAGAATAATTTGCTTAAGTAACAAACAGACAAGAGAGTCCTGATTTCTATAAATGTGGAAAACATTTCAAAATACTGATTATTTCCTGCCATGAAAAGAACTGCATGTTTTACCTGCAGAAATTTCTGTAGCATTTCCGGATCAATGCAGGAGTTGTTTAACAGGAAGTGCGTGGATTTGTTCTGCAGTGAGCTCAGCAGGCTCATGTACTCGTCCTCCTCCAGGGGAGCCTCCAGGGACTGAAACACCACGGCGCCCAGCACCAGGTACAGGATGACCCCCGTGAAGATGGCGAATAGGGTGGAGCAGCGCATGGCTGCACCGAACGCAGCCTGCTTCTTCTCTGGACCAACTTCAACTCTGATGGGGGCTTGATCCCAGCTGCTGTAGCTGAAACATCAGCAACCATAAAATAAAAGAAAGAAGCACATCCAGTGGGTTTTACATCGCCTGTTAAATCAACACGAGCCTCGCAGCACTGCTGAGCCAAAAAACAACAACAAACAAGATAAGAACCTGTCGCTCTGCCTTGGACAGATGTCGCCGTGTGTGTGGGAGTTTCAAAACATGCCATGAACACACAGACAGGTGCAAAACACAACAGCTGAGCTCACCTGTCAGTGCGCTTTATCTGCCCGGACCGCCGTCTTCTCCAGTCCCTCTTGGGACCAGCTCTGATGATTGAGTCTCTGGATCCGTAACCGCTGGGGAACCCGTCCCCCTCAGATTCTAAAGGAGGGGACACTGGACAGGAACCACACGGACAAGTTTTTATATCAGATCAGATCCGTCTAAATTTAACTCAATGACAGCCAAAATGTTCGCTCACACCGTTGATGTGAAGCTTCAGGTGATGTTGGTCAGAAACTGGAAGATATATGTTTAAAAGTCCAGGTTTGGTTGGGTGTTGATCAAATAAAGAGAAAGCTCACAGTTTTGGTGCCCAAGGGTAAAAGTGGACAAAGATGTCTTTGTGTCCATTTCCAAAGTGTGTTTGGACACATTATGCCTTAAAATGTGTCCAAAACCAATTCAGATCTGGTGATGAGGGCAGCATCACTTACCGTGGAGATCAGATGCTTACTTCCCGATTTTTCAAACTGACTATCACCTCGCGTAGACGCTGATCTCTTTAACTATTCTTTGTTCTTGTGTGTTTTTAATCCACATACAAAACTGTCTACATGATGTATGTGGGGCAGAGAGAACATTTCAGTCAGGACACTTGTCTCAAAAGAATAAAATAAAGAAAAGTGAGAATTTGATTTTTTCAATATTGATTAATGCACAGAATGAGTTCATCCTTTGCATAAAAACAAACCAAACAAAGCGGACTGCCTGAATGCACACTGACCCTGTTTGGTAGTTTAAGATGTTTCGCTTTTTATCTAAGCTTTCTCAGTTTGCTGCTTCCCGGATGACTGAGAATCTACACCGGCCTATAATTCAGTCCCATTTCCAGATACTGCGCTAAGACTGGGCGTGGTAGCAGCTGAGAGTCATCCCAGACACATACTCTGAGCACCACCACAAGCAGGACATCAACCAGAGCCGCTACAACTCTGTCATTTGTCAGCACAAGATGATCTGACGTGCAAACTTTGGCACAGAAGGTGGCAGACGATATTCATTCCTTTTTAAAAAAATGCTAGGCCCTTAACTTTACTTGAAACCTGAGGAAGTGACGGTGCACTGATCCACGGCTAACCTGTTACAGCAGTGATAGACCTGTCAAACTCTCCAGAAACATCTAAAAACCATCCAACATGAACAGATCATTTGCTGGAATACAAACCAAAAAAAAAAAAACAGATTCCACTCCTGTAAAGTTTGGTGAATGTGGCTCTTTAGTCAGCAAATCTATTGGTCCTGGTCCAAAATGAAAGCAGTAAACTGTCAGACCTGCACTGAAACCAGTTTTATAGCTGCTGGAGTAAAGAGACAGTCCACTTACAGAATGAAACAGATCTCAACCACAAACTGACAAAATTATATAAGATTTCACATTTAACCCCAAGAAGCACAAATATGTTTGTAATTAAATTAAAAAAAACTCATTTATAATTAGTATTATCCCAAATATAAATCATTGAATTTCAAATATGAAACTTTAGTCGACAAACAGCTGACTGAGCAGGATTCTTCCAAAGAATCTGCAGTTTGTCTTCAGATCACACACCTTAAAAACCAACACACAGTGGCAGACAGTTGACAAAAGCAAAAAAACTGTAATATGCATTAAGTGCCGACAAGGCTGCTGCAGCAGGAGTAATGCAGACACACATAATGAGCCACTTTAACAGCCACTTAGACTCCCTTTGAATCCACAAGATTCATGGTTCGGATCAATGCAGCAGACCGTCCGGCTCACATGTAGCTTACCTCAGAGAGGAGGACCACGAGAGAGCCGAGCAGGGCGTCCCATCATGACTTCAGGCAGCCGCGTGTGTGAGAGCATGAGGAGGAGAGTGTGTGAGGAGGCGAGGTTTGTGCTGAGCGCACCAGGGGCGAAAAAGGTGCTCAATCAAACAGACTTCATGTCAACAGAGTGAGAGAGGGAATTAAAGAGGGAGTGCAGATGCAAAGCTGAGGGTCTGTTTTTGTGTGTGTTTCTGTTTTGCGAGGCAGTGTCCAGCCTGCAGAGGATGGCTGGAGCAACAGAAGAAATGCCACACTTTCCCTGAGCATCCGTGTTGCTGCTGGATCGATGTTTGAGTCGCTGAAGTTTGGTGTTCATTTGTTGGTTCTGCACAGGGAAGCACTCACAACCTTGAGCGACAGCTACATGTGTCGTTGTGTGTTTCAACTCATTAGGCTGAAGTATTCCCAAATGTTTGAGGGTCTGAGTTAGATCTGAACAAAAGAAGTTGTGTGTTGTGAAAGCTTCATATCAATGGACTAGACAAATGACTGGAACTTGGAAGTTGAAGCCACTGAGGCCAAGAGCCTCCTTGTGGCTGACTGCAGCATGATTTTTAGATGTTCTGCTCCTGTTCCTCAGCAAAAAAAAAAAATTAACAAAAATCAGTCCGTAACCTTTTGAGGCATCATATGCCTATATGGCTCTCTACTTAAGTTATTCCTGGCTACTCAGAATCAATATCACTATCATGATCAAACAGATACCACTCAACCAACCATCTCCCCTCCCAAAACAGAAACACAACAATAAAAAATGGAAAATCAATATCGAACATTAACATCGGCCCCATTTTACATATCGGGCCGATACCGATATTCAAAAAAATGATCAATATCGGCAGATACTGATGTCAATGCCGATATATCGTGAATCCCTAACATAAACTATGTGAATCAACAAGTGTACAATAATACAACAATGATCTTTGTTGGGAGACTGCAATGAACTGAAGATTCAATGCAATCTGCTGGCTTCCATAGATTGGTTGTTTTTTGTACGGTGCCCTGAGACGACATTTGTTGTGACTTAGAGCAATATAAATAAACTGAATTGAACATGACAGCACCCAAAAACATCATTTGACTTCTCTTTAGGACACCTGGAGTTAACTGATGCTCTTATTTTCCCTCTATTTCAATAGCAAAGAGCCTCAAGTTACCCCTTAAAGATGAGTAATGTGGCACCAAATAAGGTAGAAATATATGAGTATAACATATACTCATAATACTTAATCATTACTATGATGTAGGTTCTACAAACCAAGGGAACTATTGCTGGTTGCTCACATTTTATTTTGTCCTTCATTCATTTGGCTCTATAATTTCACGCTTTCTGCTCTACAACTTTCTTTTTCTGCTCTATATTGTCACAGTTTGTCACAGTTTATCTGTTCCTGCAGAGCAGAACCCACTGGCACCTTGCCATCGTGCATTTCCGACTCATCTACCTCCAAGTGTTCGGCTCAGGGTCTCCAGCGTCACTTTCCAGTTTGATAGATAACCCTGCTGTACTCGAGCTTTCCTAGAGAGGATTTATTGGAGCCATTTCTCATGAGAGCTTTGATCACATTTTTAGTGTTTTTGCAGTTGATGAACTGTTCAGATAAGAATAGTACCTGTTTAAAAACAAGTTTTTATGTTGTTCTTTTCTGGGACATGATCTTATTCACAGTCCTGGTCAGCTGGTTCATCTTACTCTCTCATGTTGTTACATGAAATCTATACATTCACCAGATTACAGCTCATACATGGACCTGGAGAATTCTTGAAAATTTGTATAAAACAGATTTCAAAGCTGAACTGACAGTAAAACCCTAAATAAGCTGTAGGAAGTCATGACATCATGTGGTCTCTTTTTGTTATGGTTCTGTGTTTTGTACTATTACTTCTCTTATTGTGTGTCTTCCTATGTTTTTTCTACAGACAGAGTATCTGGTTTTAGTTGGTCAACAACTTCACCTGCTCTGCAGTCATCCTCCCTCTGTGTAAATACTCTCAGGTTTACTTTGTGGCATCCTGCTTGCTTGTCTTTGTGTCACTTCAACAAGTTTGGTTCTTTCGGTACAGATTCTTGTATTATAATTTTGTTTTTTTGGGTTTTTTTTTTTTTTTGGAAGGGGGGCTAATGAAATGAATGGTTTCTCATTCTCAGTATAAACTTTTTATACTGAGAATGAATGTTATACTCATTTTCCTGCTTCCTGCTTATAGCCGCAGGGAGACAGATGGTTTTCCACAACATGATTGTATCACTTGTCGTAATGATGCTTTAATAACAAAACGTGTGTATTGTTTGTCTGTGTGTGCCCTTGTTTTTGCTACTTAGTGGGGATGATTTTCTGGAAAACGCAGCCTCGTGGGGACCTAAGCCCAGTCCCCACGACTTCGGAAGCTGATTTTAGTCGGGGGAGGGCGGGGGAGGGGGGGGATTATATAGATGTAAAAAAATCTGAAAATAAGTTAGTTTAAAATCATTGTTCGCCAGCATTTTTACGATTTTCGCCTTTTTATTCTAAACCAAACTTTTGGCCTAAATGCTGTGTGGCAGAAAACTACCATCCCTCTCATCACAGCATCATCTCTGTAAAACCTGATGTAATGTTAATGTAGTTCAGCTTCAACACACAGATCAGCCAGAGATCAAAGTAGTTTCTCTGCTCCGTGTTAAAACCTGGGTGTAAGGAGGAGGTCGTTTCTTTCAAGCTGTTTCAACTCAACTGTAAAATGAGATTTCTTTATTTTATGTTGTACTGAGAGTGTTGGTTCATTTAAAAAGACCTCTTAATACACATTGAGAAAACTGATTTGTTCCAATAATATGCTCAAGGAGTTTATGTTTTCTGTATTTATTTGTGCACAAGCTTACTCAAAATGTTACAGGCTTTTATTAAATTCTCAGGACATGTCGTCGTCACAAAGAACAATTCGTTAAGTTTTACTGGTGATCTGATAACATCCGTCAGAGCTGCAGCTCAGAAACTTAAAACACAGAACAGAGCCAGAGGCTGCGTTTTACTGATGACGTCATACTTTAACAGCCAATCAGCATCCAGCAGAACCTTGTTCCACCAATCACAGCACAGCAGCTGCACGCTCTTATTTTCTCACGCTCTTTCTAAAAATGTATTCATATTTAATACAAAAAAATGGATGTCACAGGCACTTTAACAGCCTTTACATCAGTGGTTTTCAAACTTTTCAGCTTCCGGGGATACAATATGGGGGGAAAAAAAGCTAAACATGATGGTATTTACAATATATTCATTTAGATAAACATATTTGAGTAGTAATTTTGAACTCCTGAAATGAAAATAATAATTTCAAACCCCTAACAGAAAATTAATAAGTCCTGGTTTGCATGTATTTAATGAAAGATATTTTATCCTTTGAGAAATAATTAAAACTATGAAGGAAATCTGATTGCAGAGAGTCTTCCAGCTCAAAGACCAACTAAAACACTACCGCCTTTGTTTTCCTTCTCATGTCTTCATTTGATTGGACGCTCGTTTTAATTAAAAATGTTTCATCAACAAACAGCTCATCTGTAAAAACGCTGCGTCATGATTTAAAACCAGCAGGCAGCCAAGTAATAAAACTTTTACAGCGACGCCCCGAAACAGAAACATTTTGCTGCAACACATTCAGAACTTTCTGCCCTCTGACTGACACTTCTTCAGCATCTTTTTTTTTTTCCTGCAGACCCACCGTCCTCCTCTGGACCTGAACTTGCTGAGGAGCAAGGATTGGATTCATTTTATGCACTCAGTCAAATAAACTGTTAAATACATTTAGCCGCTTCAATTCAATCTGCGTGAGAGCTCCTGTCTGTCCTCCTTCAACTGAACACCGTCCAACTGCAGGGGAAAGAGGTGTCCTCTTACTCTAACATAAATCAGGACTCTGGGAGTTTTATACTGAAAGTTTTGTTTAAAAAAAACTAAAAAGATGGGAAAGAATCACTTTTTTTCTCCATTGATTTGTCAAAAAACTAAATTCTGGCAGAACTTGGACAAAGAACAGAAGAACTGGCTTATCTTTAAAAAAAAAAAGGAAGCAGTTTTGAAATGATGTCATGCAAAAAAAACAAAACAAAAAAAGTCTTACTTCTCGTCGCTCAGTCGTTAAAATCCCAAATATTCTCTAATGGCGTTGTTGGGTTTGTTTGCAACATGAAGCTAAAGAAGCGTCCATCCAGCTGAAGAATGGAGATACATCTAAAATCTACACTGGAATAATAATAAAAAAACCTGCTCAGACTGATTGATGTGATCAATGTGCTCATAATTACAGGACGAGTAAAGGCAGGTGGTGGTAAATAAAGGAGAGGAGGAGGAGGAGGAGGAGAGCCACGCTGCTATTATCAGCACTTTATTTTCAATTAGGCCTTCTTGCATCCAGAGTACGCTCACTTTCTGCCATTTTTTTTGATGATGCAGGGACTTCTTAGACTTGAAATTGTGCGGTTAGCAAACGTCTGCAGCTTTGGTCATTTAAGGGAAGAAGATGCACTTCGAATGCGACAAAGTTAAAAAAGAAAGCTGATTCCTGCTTTTAAGACAAATGAGAAAATGTTAGATCTTCATGAAAATTTAGAAAAGATTTATTCAGCATGTCCGAGTGGTAAATCCTGCTTTTGTTTCTGGGAACTGGGCACATTTTTAAAGCAGGAAATAAGAAAAATAAAACATGTTTATATATAAATTAACTTCTCAGTAACAGTGATGATAAAAAGGGACTGAAAGCATGATTTATAAAACTAATCTTTCCTTCAACTCAGACCAGTTTCTCAGTCCCTGCTGATGAAAAACATCCCCACATCATGATGCTGCCACCACTGTGCTTCACTGTAGTGTTCTCAGCTACACTCCACACCCTTCGGCCAAAAATGGTCCCATTGACTTCCATTATAACCACATATTTTTGATGCACTGTAATTCTGACATATTGTAGTACTTTTTTCATGACAACCTAATAAATTTAAGTCTTTGCCTTCAAAATAAAGGAAAAACAGGTTTTGGGGCTTTAGACTTACATTATACAGACCCTCATCGGAGGCCTGTTTTTCTTATCTTGCAGAATGCATGAAGGTAAAAAATCTGAAGTGTTCAAAAATGGTCTTGAGCTGTTGGTATTGATGTAAAGGAGGGGAGTGGTGTGAATGATGTAGATGTTTGAGGTGTGTGCATGTGTGTGTGTGTTTGTGAAGTTCAGGTCAAAATAGGCCATAAAGGCTTTTTGCATATGTTTTTTTATCATTACCATTTTTGATGTAATATAATCCTGAAAAAATATGTTTTTAATATGAATACTTAATACATCATGACCTATATCTTCAAAATAAAGTCTTGTGTTTTTCTAATATAGAAAATCAAGGCTTTTCCCGACAAAAATCTTTTAAAAATGTAGAAAATGTGAAAAAATATTACCAAACTGTATATGTATAGTTAGGTCTGAAGTTGTTGAAAAGATTTAATGCAGTGAAAGTAAAAAAAAAAAGTATTTATAAATATTTTTTATTAGACTGTTCTGAGAGGGACCATTTTTGGTCCCACGGTGTGTAAGTTTTTTTTAAAGGTGCCCCAGGGGTTAAGGACATAATTCATTATTTAAATGTCTCTTACGATGCAGATCCATGAGCGCTGTCTCGACCTCCAGGATGTTTCAGCCTCACTTGTTTCATGAGTTTGATGGACAACCCTCTCTACAGAGCTCCATAAGAGGTTAAGGTTCAGGATGTTTCTTTTACACACCAACCCTGAGCTGTACTTTGTCTTTGACCTGTGTGGAGAGTTCCTTAGTCTTCATGATGACCACTGCTGAGGAAGCTCCTTACTGTTCAGAGGTGTCAAACCTTAATGACCAATAGAGAAAGGTTTTCTGTGAAAAAAAATTCCTCTGCATCTGAACCTGATGGACTAACAGCTGTTAACACGCAGCAGCTGGAAACGAAAACGATGATTCAGGGTTTCAGAGCCTGTAACATATTAGAAAGATGGAGTATCTGGGAAGTCCAGTTTCACCTCTTATTGATTTGCCTCAGATTCTCTTTTACACATTAATCTAATCTTTTCAGATCCTAGAAAGCTTTTTAACAGTGAGAAGTCGACGTAACTAAAGGAACCGTGTGCTGGAATGTGTGAGAAGATTTACAGACAATAAAATTATTTCTTCTCTTCTCTGTTAAAAACTTTAGACACGTTTCTCTGATTACCAGAAGCAAAAGACAAAGAAAGAGACATTTAACATGAGAACTTTGTTTTATTGGTTCTAAGAAGCTCAGGAAATGTTTGCATTACTGATAGTTTTGTCAGAAAACAACATATGTACTTAACATTTACACAAACCTGCAGTAATAAATGTCTCTGTGAAGTAAAAACCTGTTCATATTCTTGGTGTTAGTTTGTGACTCATTTTAAAACCTTTACTTCCTTTTAAACTTTTAAAAATGTCCTCAATAGAAAAATTATTTAACGACCAAATAATGAATATTTTAAATCCTTTGTGAAGCCTGAAAATAATTACGTTCACAATGTCACAAAGTCTTCCACATCTGCTCATCAGTGGCTTTTTGAAATGTAAAAAAATAAACGACACACTGAACAGACGTTTGGTTAGCGAACATTAACACAAGAAAAATAAAAAAAGCGAAAACAAACTGAGCTGAAATACCAGCTTCAGGATTAAACATGAACATCCTGAACAAACGTAAAGATCAATGTGAGGAATGTTTTAATTAGATCTGAACACGTGACAGAAAAGCAGCAGCTGTGGCCCTGCTGGTGATTTATTATTATTAATTATTATTGTTGTTATTTCTCCTCTCAGTTTGGATTTCCAACTCGTCCCGTAATCTGATGTCGCGACACGATGTGGACGAATGCAGCCGTAGATCAGAACAGCTTGACCATGCTCTCTCTGGACTTTCCCACTCCGACCCACTTCACTGAAATGAGAAACGACAAATAAAAAAAAACAAAAACGTGACTGGCAGCTTTGGCAGAGCCGAGGCCATCGTTGGCACCGGTTTCCTCCATTAATCTGAAACAATCTCTCTCTTTGCGAACCTGGCACTTGCAGGAAGTCCTCGATGAAGCGAATGTAGTTCTGAGCTGGAGGAGGCAGCTCCTCGAAGCTCCGGGCCGACTCGGTGCTGCAGCACCAGCCGGGCAGCGTCTCGTACTCCACGCACACCCGCGTCAACACGTCCATGTTGGCTGCAGCGGGAAGAGGAAAACTCAAACTTTACTGTCTACTTCGTTTACAGTTTTATTTTGTTTATTTCTACCTTACAGAGAGCTGAGGGAGATAAACAGACTAATGTAGTTTCTGATTAGAAAAGCTGAGCAGAGTGAAATAAAACCTGGAGTTCAGGCTGGTTCTGCTGTTTTTAAAGACTTAATAATCACTTCACACATTTATCTGTAGGCTAGTGTTCAGATAGAAACAGAAATCTAAGAAAAGGTTTGTTTTTGAATATTTTTGCAGATTGATAGAACATTTTATCAGGAACATTATCCTACCTGGGAAACTTGGAAGAGGTTGTCCATCAACCTTATAGGCCACGCCCACTTTAATCTCTTTCAGTGTGTCCAAAATATCCAGCTTGGTCAGGGCAATTCTGCAAAAACAAAACCATGGTTTTAAAACTCCCCAATGCCTACAGAGAGAGAGCTAAATGTTTATTTTAAAACAGAACAACTAGCTCGGTAAATTATTTTAAAAAATAAAATAACATAAATGTTGCCAATTATTTTAATATTTGAGACAATCATCCTACTTATTGTGTTCACATTTTTAAGACCTCTGAAAGATGGATTTAAGACATTTTAAAGCTAGTTAAAGCCTGATTTTTGGATTGACAAATTCAATGCCTTTTAAATACTTTTTAAGGATCTGCGGGAACCCTGTAAAATGCTGAAATGTTTGACGGTTTCTTACGCGGAGAAGCCGTTGACCATGTGGGCGTATCGGACCAGGATCAGGTCCAGCCAACCGCACCGCCTCTTTCGACCCGTCGTCACGCCGAACTCTCTCCCTCTGGTCTGCAGCAGCTCCCCGACCTCCTGCAGCACAGAGAACCAACACAAAATCAGCTGAAAACTAAGGATGACAAAGTTCAACAAAAGGATCAGCAGGTTCAGTCCGTTTTAATCCTGATGCTGCCTCTAATGAGGATTGATTGAGTTTAATTTTTGTCCTAAAGATCTGAACAGGGCAGCGTCTGGATGAAGAAACCGTTACAATAAGCAGGTTTGTTGGCAGACGGGTCGATGTCTGGCTGCAGAAACAGAATTAATGCAAAAGCCTGAGCGAGGGACGCTGCCTCCGCTTCTTTGAAACATTTAATAAACCGTCACAACCAACCTGCTCGGTTTGTGAATATTTACAAAACTCACATTATCCTGCTCTGTCGGGAAGGCGCCGACGCCCACCCGGGTCGTGTAAGCTTTGACCACTCCGTACACACGGCCCACGTAGGACGGGGGCACACCGAGGCCGGTGCAGACTCCCCCCACGGTGCAGTTGGACGACGTGACGAAGGGATACGTCCCTGAACAAAAACACACACCTGTTAGAGTCTGCGTGTTCAAAAACATCTTCATCCTGAGCTGCAAAACGTCTCGCCGCTCACCGAAGTCTATATCCAGGAGAGCGGCGTTGGCCCCCTCCACCAGGATTTTCTTACTGGGTCCAGTCAGAGCTTTGTGCATGAAGTACACACCATCTGTCACCAGGGGGCGGAGCCTCTCTGTGTAGTCCTGAAAACAACCAGAAGAAGAGAATCAGTGTGAAGTCAAAAAAAAACAACAACACAGTTAGGGGTTAGCGTTTTCATATGACAGAGAGGTACACAGGCAGTGCTCTGTGTTGGTTTATTCTCCCTAACATTAAACCAGGAGCATCAGATATTTGTTTATCAGATTGTCCAGAAATCCAACATGTGGGTCAAACAGTGAAATAACTCCTCTCACCTTCAGCTGCTGCAGCTCCCCATCAATGTCCACGTTGAGATTTGGATACATCGTCAGGAAATGTTCTGCCAACATTCGAAACCTGCAACCCAGACAGAGATTCAGATTCACCTTGTCACAAAATGATTGACTACATCATGAGAGAAGAGCGGCGGCAGTGATCGGAGCAGAAACACAGAGCAGTGCTGCCACCTGCTGGCAGCACAAACATACAGCAGGTTATAAAAACATTTATTCTAACTAATTATTACCAAATTTCACTTTAAAAACACAAATCACACAACAGTAGCTTTGGTTAGTACAAGTTTAATCATTCATGATTTAAACATTTACATTGCTGTCAATTCTGCATTATGTGGTTATTTAAAAAAAAGAAAAGAAATTTAAAGCAACATGATGAGTCTATCTTGTTCTGGAAGGGCTACAGCTAGCTGTAGCTCAAATAACCCTGACGTGAAGATATAAAACTTTGGACATTTAAGTCATTTAAGGTGGTAAACATTTTTAAATCCATCTACAACAGGTAAGATAGTATTTGCTAACAGGACTCCACTTTAAAGAATCTGAACTATTCCTTTAAGTCAACAGTAACGTCCATCATCTGCTCTGACTGCAACATCTGACACTTTTACTCATCAGATTTGCTCCAACCAGTAAAAAAACGAAATGACTGAACGTTTTCTTTGGCTGCTTTCTTAAAATAAATCCAAACATTGATTCAGGAGTCATATCAGCAGCCAGATAACAGAGTGACTTGTTTGTCGAAGGGGGAAGGAAGGAGAATGAACTCACTTATCCTCGAAAACCTTGAAATCGGAGACGAGGTCACAGACTCGCAGGCCGTTCCGAGCAGCTTTGGATGAGTAGGCAGGACCGATGCCTTTCTTAGTGGTTCCCAAACTGCAAAACAAATAAACATTATTTTTTAATTTCATTTGAAACAACTTGTTGTAGCAAACAAGCAGTTTGTGAGCGATTTCAAAGCTGTACTTTTTCCCTTCCTGCTGCTGCCTCTGCTGCTCCTGGATTCCATCAACAGCTTGATGGAAGTTGAACACTAGACGAGGACAGAGCAAACAAGGAATCCAAATAACGTTTTAAAAAGAGACACGTTCAAACCTGCAGCAAAGATAACTCACCGATGTGGGCCCGATCAGAAATCTTCAACCTCTCCTCCCATCCTTGTAGCCCTGTGGTTTTAGAAAAAAAAAAAAAAAAAAACTTCGTCTCATTCGTGTTTTTTTTGTTTCTACTAATAAACATTTTCACAAACTTTATATGTCTGCAGCAGGATGCACACTTTAGTTTAAAAACAGATTTAATAAATAAAGAGACTTGTTACCTTTTCCTTTCCTGGAGTTTTTCTCTGCCTCCTCAAACAGGCCTGGCAGGTGGATCACTACTCCATTACCTGTCAGGAGAAATCACACTTTCACACACTGTAGAAGAGTGGCACAGTAAAACTATTAAAGTCCCTGCAGTCTTGAATTGCAATGAACAGCACACCAAATTTGAATAGGAAAACTTTATTTACCCAAATATAAACACATGCTACGCTGTCGGTTCAAAATCTGGGACATGCAGAACTGTTGTTTTCATACAGGCTTATTATTAAACAATAAAAAACCTATCCAGATAAAATTGTGCTTCCTGATTAGTGAATTTAATTGTGATTTTAATACCCTAATGATTTGTATGATCCATCACATCTGCATGACATGTTTTTTTCTGATGTCACCTCCCAATAAATGCCATTTATTATCATTTAAGTCTTTCACTTAAGTAATTTTCTTAGAGAAGACTTTAACTTCTAACAAAGTAATTTATGGTAAGATACTTATTTACCAAAATATCACTTTGAGGTACTTTATACAACACAGCTGCAGACTATACATCTGTTTTTGTGCGAACAAAGTGATTGACAGCTCTGGTGGGGTTGGCCAATCAGATTTCATCATACACACATGAATACAACAATCGTAAATGTGTTACTTCATTAATATCCATTCAGTGGTTCATGAAATATTTTGCTAACACATCAGCTCAGTTTTCTGATAAGGTTTCTGTTAAACCCTAACAATTATACAGACCCACAGTGGTGTTTATGGTTTTATTAGGATCTCTGTGATCATGCCGCTCTCTTCTTGTCTGGGGAAAACAAAATAAAACCATGCGTGTGTTCTGGTACCGATGAAGGAGATTGCCTTCTTGTTGAGCACGCCGCTGGGCAGCAGGTGGAAGTCGTACTCCACCTGATCCACAACCACAGTGTGACCTGCGTTGTTTCCTCCCTGCAAAAATAAATTACAATTAATAGAAATAATCAGAAAACATGTGGGGCAGTTTTACCCAAAACACACAGGTCTCAATCTGTGTCATCCTCTGTCACAGCATCTGGATCAGAACAAGGATGCCCAGCTGTACAAACTGAGCTTCTTATGAGGCAACAAAACAGCTAAATTAGATTTGAGCTAAATGTCACAGAGAGGACAAACAGGGACAGACAGCTGGCTGATAAAACCACACAGGTCGATGGTTTACATAACCCTGCATTCAATGGAAAGGCTTATCCGTGTGTGGCTCAGTGGTCGGAGTCAGAATATTTCCACTAACTCGTCTGTCAGAAACGGAGGAGAAATGGTTGCTAATGTGAGTTTAGCTCCGTCACATCCGGGAGGTCAGGAAGAGGAACAAGTCGTGACTACAGATGAATATTATCATTTGTTTGAATAAATGAAACGCAGTCACGGTTCGGTGTGGACAATAATAAACAAAACGTGCCCTTAAGGCGGCGGCACGTACCTGACACCTGCAAACAATGTCCGCATCCATCGCGAGCAGGTCAACAACTTTCCCTTTCCCCTCGTCGCCCCACTGAGCTCCGAGCACCACGGTCACTTTGTTCTGGGGCTCCTTCGGGGCGCGGAGCGACGAGTCCGGCTGGACGCTTTCCCTCGGCCTTTTGACGACCGGCTCCCCGTTCAGGGCGCCGGGCTGCTGTCCGTTCACGTTAGCCATGTTGCTGTCGGATGCCATGCTGCCCTTCTCTCCCGCGAATCGTTTTACCGCGTTCTCTCGGCTCAGAGGGGAAGTGTTGTTCTCCGGTCAGCCGCTAGATGGGGGTGTTTCCCCGGACATCCGCAAGTCCGACTGTAATTTCTTCCGTCGATAAACTTGTTAAATAGGTTAAAATTGTTTCATTAAGAAATAATATTAACATTCGTATTTTAAAATGAAATTATAAAATAAAATAAAATTATAATTCTCTGATAATTCTGTCCTCAGGACTTCCGGTTATCGCACGTAATGAGAATTTTAACTCATTTTCGGGATTCGAATCATTTGGCTCAACTCTTTGAATCATAATGGAAATAAGCGTTCACGTTCTTGTATCATCCAAGTATTTTCAATGTACTATGTTTATATGCATTAATTATTTTTACTAAATAAACTAAACTCACCAAAAAGAGTTGACTCTTTTAGCTCCCAATAAAAAAGTGAAAATTTAAATAAAAGCAAATACAAATACAAATTTAAAAGCATCAGACAATAAAATAATAAAAATTCTCTTTCACAATTAAAAGTTCATGAGAAGATGTGTTCTTTTAGGAGAGATTTATAAACAGGAAGTGATGATTTAACATGGAATCATTAATCTAACTTGCTGATTTAGAGTTTGCACACAACGCTTTCGAATTTCAAAAATATTTTTTCTACCTGCAAACAGAACCTGGAAATTTCATCTGCCGGTTTCACATAGACTGTAAATGAGACCTCGAACTGGAACCCTGAATTTGAAGCCACAACCAGACCAACACAGAAATGAATGGGACATCAAAATGAAAACACATCAGGAACATTTATCTTGCTGCCGTATGTTCAAAGATAACATTTTTCTAACACGTTGAGCTGTAATTTATTTTATACTTGAGTCAGAGGCCATGTGACACCTTGATGGTGGGGGAGGAGGCGGGACTTAAAAATAAAAAATAAACATGGCTTCTGTTGCTCTGTCTCCTTTAGGGATCTTAGTTGAGTAAAAGTTTTAAATTATCTGATATGTTTTGTACTTAAGTATTGAAAGTAAATGTATTGATTTAAAATGAGCAGTTAGATTTTCTGTAATGACATTTATTAGGAGGTGACCTCCGCAAAAAAGCAGAATTAATTTCTGTTAAATTTAGGATGCACTAGTCTAGCTGTTTCAGTTATATACATATATCAAGGCTGCACAAATATTTTCCCAAAATAAAAATCTATCTGAGGGCTGCGGCCAAATGCAATAATTTAATTCATGAAATACAAATACTTTTTAATACAGTCTTTTTATTTTAATGATTATGTCCCGCTGCAATGTGACATGATTTGTTTGTGTACAAACTAATACTGTATCAGAATTTTATATATTTATACTTCTCATTCAACCACAATTAAATTCACTCTCTCTTGGAGGCACAATTTATATGGATAGTATTTATTTTTTACAATAACAAGAATGAAAACAAACAAAAATGAAATAAAAGTAACGACTTTCTACTTCTTCCCTTTTTGCAAGGAGTAGAAAGTACAGATAATTGTGTGAAAATGTAAGAAGTAGAAGTAAAAAGTAGGCTGAACAATAATTACTCAAGTAGAGTACAGATACCCAAGAATTCTACTTAAGTACAGTAACAAAGTAATTGTACTTTACAACTCTGCATGACACTTGGTCCATAAGAATAAAATGTTTATTCAGTTTCAACAGTGAATGTCTGGTAAAATGTATTTATTTCATTTTAAAAAATTCAGAACAAATTTCTCACTTGGTAATATCAGTTTAATGTAACCCCTGATGATCCATCTACAAACACTTAATATGATTTAAATTTGAAATGTTTCCCCAAAACCATCAAAAGGGAAATTTATCATGACTGACTGTGACAAAGTGAAAACACAGACAGATTTATGTTTTATTAGTTTTATTAAAAACATTGTTTTTATTGTAAAACAAAAAGCTTTGTAAAAAGCGACAGCTTTGCGTCAGAGGGACAAACGCAGCAGTGGCCTACAGAACTGACAGGCAGACGTTTCAGACCACTGGCTGTCAATTCATAGGTCATCACCTCGTGCCCCATCACTCCTCCACTTCACCCTGATCAACCAGATCTGCAGGCCTCATGCTGGGATTGGTCGCTCTCTGCAGGTAACAGCACCTCCACTGGAACAGACACAGCTTCCACATGGAGTTGCTGTTACATCCAGCGAGCACCAGACGACGACGGCAGCGGCAGCGTTTCGTCAAGCTCCCACCATCGAGTGGGGGAGCAGAGAAGAGATGGGCTCCGTGGTGTTGGCTCGGAGGCTGCAGCTTCAGAATGTGATGAGTCTCCTCTTCTGGAGCGACTTTGACCCGACTCTTTCCTCCTCCCAGTTTTTACAGCCTGAGGTATAAACGGCATCATCATCGCTCGCTCCTCCAACAGAGAGCGGCCAAAGGGCCAAGGCCTGCTGCAGATAACACAGGTTTTATGGTCGCTGTCAACATGA
>JARVGW010000161.1:13212207-13223763 GCA_031762495.1 Anablepsoides rubrolineatus
AAACAAAAACAAACAAAAACAAAAGACTATGTGACCCTTCCCAAAATCTTAAAAAGGTAAACAAATATAAAACTGGGGTTTAATGATTCTGCTTTTAGCATAAAAAATTAGTCCATATTTGCTATTAGTTACAGGTGGCGTCATTATCACCGACCTAAAAGTTAATAACAGGACATTAACCTACCTTTTATTAAGCTTCCAGTTGGACGTAAAATAAATCCCTAAAACGTCATGCAGTAGTTCTGTTTGAGAATAGATAATAACATACAACACTACGAATAAATCGCTTTCAGACGAGATGGTTAAATCGGTATCATTCAGTTTCCGCCCGCCACTTTTAAACATTAAGCCCCACCTTCTCTTTCTTCTTCTTCGATTCTTTTTCTTCTTCGTCGATTCTTTTTCTTCTTCTTCTTCGTGGATTTAGTTAAGAAACAGAAGTTGAGCATTACCGCCACCTACTGGTTTAAAACGCGTTTGTCAGAATGACTATAAGTAATCATGCTTTAATTCTGTTCACCAACTTTGTTTTTCTAAAAGAATTGCAATAATTTGGATACTTGTGTTTTTGATATTTTCTGTATATAGTTTTTTATTTAATTTTGTGTTTGATTTTTCTAAATTAATTCCTGTTCAGCAATTATCTTACTATTCATGATAGTCAGATATCTGTTTATATCAGCTTCATCCCTAATTTTTAATACAAAAAAAAATCATAACTCCATAAAAAAACCATCCCATACTTCTACTATTATATTATCACACATTTTTCCATACTTTATCTTCATAAAAAATACAGCAAATTATTCAAAACCAACTATACAGATGAAGTAAGCATTGTGGTCAAGTTGTCCAAGCAAGGCTTGCTCAGTTAAAAAGATGAAATAATTATTTTTAGAGGAATGGTAGCTGAGGGGTGATATTGCATGTCTCTTGGTGAGATGAGCTTTCAGTCTACAAAAGTGACTCTGTCCTGGCAGGAAGAGAAAGGTCATTACACAAGGAGCCAGAGGGGAAAACAGCTGAGTTCAGATAAAGTGATGACAAGGCTTCTGCAGGAAAAAATTAAATAAAGAGAGCTAAGCAGACTGTGTGGCAACACTGAGACAGAATTTTTCTGTGCATTACCAAAACCCTTTTACTAAAATCATCAATTCCAACAAGACACAACACTGCTCACAACTAAATCATGAAAAGATTTACTGAATGTTGGAGACAGATGAACACACACCCCTGTGGGAGCTGCAGTAACATGTTTACCCTGCAGCTCACACAGATCATGAGTCTGAGACAGACGCCAACAGTCATATTTCCTTTGTGTGATTGGATGAGCCAAAACGCTAACAAGGAGCATGTCTTACATCACGCTAAACCTCGTTGCCATTTATTGCTTCTTTATGACCCATGACTGAGCAGAGCCAGACTTCTGTTTGTGGATGTGAGGCAAAATGTGAGTGTTTTTACTGAGTGATTGTTAGCAAAATATCTCATGAACCACCTGATGGATTTTTCCCTGTGAGCTAGAAATGTTTTCGTTTCTTTCTAACTAGGAAATATTAATTTACAAATTCTATTTGAGGTTTCCTCTTTTTATTGACATCAAAACTCAATAAATTCACATAAAATAAGGATTCAGACCAAACAGTAATGTATTATCATAACCAACAAGACAAATTAAGTCATATCTCTGGATAAGCTTATGATATCATGATCCAGGTATTCAAATGTGTGTCTTTTAAAGCCAGGAATTTGAAAATGTAATCAGGTCATTTTGACCTAATTTGACTTAATCCTCATTTCATTATGATAATAAATAATAATAATTATTATTATTAATAAAAAAAACTATTAGTTAGTGTTATAAGACCTTTAAACCAGATAACAGCTGTGCAGGCATTGTTTTGAGAACTTTGTGAAGTGTTTCAATGGTTACAGAGACATGAAACAGTCAGGAGGTTTATAATAAGGTTATTCCAGATGATGAGTGTTCAAGAGATGGTCCTGTGACTTTTACAACTTGAGCCTGGGAGAGAGGCGTGACCTCACTGCGCATGCGCAGGCTCCCACAGCGTTACGTCCATTCTGGAATCGCAAAGCGGATACCCCCGAGAAGCTACGCAGTTTGTGTAGCAACTGGGCGCAGAGCTCCTTCCTGAATCCGGTTCCGGCGTGCAGACGACACCGATGCCTTGTGTGTGTGCCCACAGACCGATCGCTGGGCTTCTACCCGAACAGCACAGAACTGTAGCAGCTGACAGGCAGATGCGGAGGGAGGGAGGAGGGGGGTTCGCCAAGCCCGACGGATTTCACACGGTCCACGGACTAGAACGCTCCTCTTTTTCTGTGTCCACATGAGCGGATGACAGCCTCCCAACCAAAAACAAAAAACAAAAACAAAACCCTAAATGCTGAAAACTTTCAGCTCTTCATTTGACGCGGGGGTGTTATTGAGATTTTCCAGCAGCAGGTCCAAGTGCAGTCATGATGCAGGTGCAAACTGTGGGCTAAAGGTACTGAAATGACTATCGGCGCTGACGCGGTGTATTTGTGCCGTGCCAGCCCCGCATTGTCAGATGCCATTTTCCTCTGCGTTTCCCCGGCGTCTGGGATTCCAGCACTCCGGGCCTGCTGTATAATTAGAAGTTTATGAGGCAGTAGCGAAACGAGCTGGTGCAATGAGAAGCTCCGCTGTCCGAGCCGCCGTGCGCAGTTTGTGCTGAAGCTTTTTATGGGTCCTGCGTACTCGAGCTCCCGGCTTCCACTCGGAGAGGTGCGCTGCGGGACTGTCGGCTTCACATCTGGACCGCCTGGCTACTGTCATCTGCGGCCTGCTCGGACTGGAGACTCCCTAAACTTGTATGTTTAAGGGGAACCGACTGAGGTCACTCTGGATGGTGTCGTGTTAGGGAGAAGGGTGGGGGGTGTATATTTGGCTGGTGGTGACCCACTGGACCATCATTGACTGTCTTGACTTCTAAAAGGAATAAACGCTCATTCAGCTATGTGCTCTCTGCGTAGCCGAGTCACGCATTTTTAAAGGCAACGCTAGGGTGACATTGCAGTCTTCTCTCCACATCTGTTATTTCTACAGCCGACAGAAAAAAAAAACGACAAGCGGAAAAGTGGAGTATTGTCCGCCGTACGTCCCAACGCAGTGGGATTTCTACGTCTGGTCGGCGTTCCCCCCCACCCTTCCCGCGGTGACGGTGATGGGTCGGAAGCGGTGTGTCGGTGCAGATTGTTCCAAGATGGCGGCCGGGTGCTGCGGGGTGAAGAAGCAGAAGCTGTCGGGATCTCCCGGTTCGGGGGGTCCCGGCGGGGTGGGGGCGGCGGGAAGCGGGGTCGCGGGAACCGGACATTGCGGCTCGGAGCTGGGGATTGGCTCCTCCGCGGCTGTTGCGGCGACGGCGAACGTGAGCAGAGCCAACGGCCTGGGGGGACCCGGGGGTAACGCTAGCGGCAGCAGCGGTGGCACGAACGCTCTGTCCCCAGCCCCGGCCGGTTACACTACATCCGGCCTCTCCCCGAATCTCAGCCCGGGACCAGGTTCGGGAAGTGGTGGCAGAAAAATGGTCGTCTCCGCGGAGATGTGCTGCTTTTGTTTTGACGTGCTTTATTGCCATCTGTACGGATACCAACCTCCGAGAACACCCAGGTTTACAAACGATCCCTAGTGAGTATTTTTGTCTTTTGTTGCATTTGCAAAATCTCATTATTGTATTCTCCCAGCAGACGTCTACTTTACAAAACTTGATGTGCTTGGCTTTTGGGTTTCCTTCAGTACACAAAGCACGAACTGTCACGTCGAAACAACAGCAAAGTTTCCGTGAATTTTGCTTAAAAAACCTGGTTGATCGTAGCTTAAATGACCAAGTTGAAATTCAGGCCTAGTTGAAAAGGACTGAGCTCAGACTGGTGTTGTGGCGAAAAAAGTCACCCTTCAGTGCAAACCACCCCCCCCCCCCCCTACTGGAAACGCGTTTTTAGACAGCTTTATCGGAAAAATAAAATCAGTTTTAGTCAAATATGACTAACCGAGCCGCATTTGTTATCATGTCGAGTTCGATTAGTTTTTCTTGATTTAAATACAATATATATATACAAGGTTTATGCTGTACACGGCCCTGCTAAAGTGAAACGCTAGCAAGAAAATTTGAATATGAAAATGTTTATATAATTGGGTCCTAAATGGTACCGATAAACTATATTGCTATTTATTTGTTTTATTAATGTAATTTTAAATATTTATGTTTATAAATTAATTAACAAAACCGCCTTGAAATGCGGTTTCCACGACCTGGGTGCTTAAATGGCAGGGGTACCTTTTTTGGCACAACACGGGCAGCTTAACAAACCGCACACGAATGCTACACTGATATTTATCCGATCCTTACCTAAGCACTGTTATATTTCAATGAATGTCGATGCTCATTATTAGTTTTCAATTTTCTGTCTGTACTTGTCGAGGAAAAAAATCATTTTATGGTCCAATCGCTCCGAGAAGTGTCAAAACACAGTGGCTAATGCTAGCTAAGGATGCTATCTACTGGTGTTAGCTCGCATCCGCTAGCGACTGAAACTAAAGAGAGTATGGATTAGAGCTGACGCTTTTTAATTCGCTTCAACAGCTGTGTTTCATCTTAGTAGCACTAATAAATAAGCATGCCAATGTACAAACATCTAAAAGTTTACTTTAGTGTTTGTAATCTTTAAAGTCGCCCTCAATGAACTCTGGATTGTCACATATTCGGTTCAGCCTGTTAGCTGTAAGCTTTAGCACGAATGGCAATGTAGTGTTTAATTTATGGTCGGATACGTTTCCTGACATGACAGCTTTAAATGTTGTGCCTTTTACTCGTTTTACAACAGCTTTTGCTTGGTATTCTGGAGTTCATTGTCGAGTTAAGATCATTATCAACCCGTATTCTCTTTGGCCAACAAAGGAAAATGTGCTTCCTGCTACTTAGCAGTTCTAAGCTTTGCCGAATTTAACCGGTGTTAAAGGGGACTAATGGCATTGGTAGATAAATAAGGCAAACAAACCTATTTTAGACTTTCACAGAAGACAAGATTTATCTGATACATATGAAGTAACTATCAGATCAGTAAATGTACATCTTTTGTCAGCAGCAGTTCACAGAAAGCTTCTGTTCCCACTTATATGATCACAGTAATCTGATAGCATGAGACTTAAAGGAGCTTTACATTAAGGAAAATAAAGGACCCTAGTTTTATTCATGGTTCATATGTATGTGTTTGAGCCATATATTTGTTTTGCCTTTATTATGCAGTGGATTTTTCTGCTGTAGATGTGGTCTGTAGCAATTTCCAGCTTTAGTTCTATATTTAAGTAGTTCATGTACTTACCGGTAATGTTCTTTTATTAACTACCGGTATATTCATTTGTGGGCACATGTTCTAGAAATGCATCCTGAGTAGGGGTGTCCACATCCGGTCATAGAGACCACTATCCTGCCTGTCTATTGTTTCTCCAGTGCAAGCAACACGCCTGATTTGAATGGAGGGGTGATTAATGGGCTTCTGCAGAACTTGAAGAGGTAATTCAATCACTGAATCATCAGTGTTTGAGCAGAGGAAATGAGTAAAACATGCTGGATTGCGGCCCTCGAGGACCAGGACTGGACACTTCTGTTCTAGACATTGTGATTACTTTAGTACCACAAAATAGTTTTAACAAATAAATAATTATCTTACATGAGTGTTGATTTTATTATGCTTAGAGCTACTTTATTATAAGTTATGAAGCAAAAAAGAAACACAGTGTACATGCGTCTGAATTCTTGGCATCTTTTAGTACTTTGTCAGTCTTTTTGGTTTGTGTATTCTTTCTGACGCTTCACTGCTTTGTGTCTTTTAATTAAATCTTTTACCTAAAGCCCTTAAAGCAAATTAAGCTCCCTCCTTTTTATCACTCAGACACTCCAGAGATTACAGGGTTTATACCTTAGAGTCTCTTCTTAGGGGGTGAAATTGGTATTTGAATGGTAAATTCAAAACCATCCCAGTTTGAGTTTCCATACTAAGACCTCAAAAGCGTCTGTGCACATATTGCTTATGGAAGTTGTGAAGAGTGTAAGAAAACTTGCTGAACATGATGAAATCTTAGCCGTGTCATGAAGGTGAGTGGATCTGACCTTCATCGCCCCCACCCAGCTAAAGATCCATTTGTGCGTACGGATCTTCAGGCCTGAAGCCTCGTGTTCATGGTCTGTCCTCAACATGTCCTTCACTTGAGGGGAGGGGGGGAGACATGTCAGGTTGAATTACTGAAATTCTCAAAACACCACCAACATGGGTCAGAGACGCAGCACTCTGCAGTGTTTTGGCATTAAACATTACATGGCCTCAGACTGCTACAAGATTTGTACTGATGGCAACAAACGTGACACTGGTGTTCATTTTAGTTACTGGCTGCTTGAATAATTTCATTATTATCCAACCTAAATTTTTGTTGAAAACAACAGGTATAGAGCTAAATTAAATGCTTTTATTTGTTATTTCCATGTTGATTGTTAAACCATGCAGAGGTTTTTTCCTAAACACCATCGTGTGTCACTTTGCTGACATAATATGATGTTTTTTGTTTTTTTCTCCTCATTTTTCCTTGTGTGGTTTTTAGTTTTTTCTTTTAAGGGTAGCGCCTCTTCATGATGTCTTCATGAAGATGATCTCTGTTCGGTACAGGGGTCTGTGGGAGCATGACCCAGAGCACCTGTTCTCCTATGTTTGTTATGTTCTGAAATGTAATTTCATTGTGCTCTGTACGATGACAATAAAGATCTAATCTAATCTAATCTAATCTAATCTAATTTAATCTAATCTAATCTAATCTAATCTTACAAATACTAAGCTAACTTCAGCTCATACTGTAGCGAGTGACATGCTTTCCCTCAAAGGTTGCTTTTATTTTTGTGCTCACATTAGTGTGAAAATCTGGTCTCAAAATATAAAACTTGATTTAAAAAAATGTTTTTTTTCACTTCATAGTAAATTTTAAATGATGTTTATAAAACAAAAATATTTGTGCAAAACTTTCACATCATGGATCCAATGCAATTCAAGCATAGTTTTATTTCCTTCTATAGTTAAGAGATGTTCTGAATTAGGAAAAATAAAGAATCTTTTTCCACAATACATGTTCTGTGTTGCATAAATCCGATGTCCTCTGAGATGAAATGACGTGATGTGGTGTCTTCATGCGCTCTTCTTGTGCTGTTTTGCTTCAGTAATGCAGCATTTAATTAGACAATTTATTGTTAGTCACACCCTTCTGTTGAAATCAGACAGTGATAAATGAGCTTAAGAAGTAGAGCTGCTTTGTGGTTTGATTTTCATATTCCTCAGGCCAGTTTTTTTTTCTCTCTCTCCCACAAATCTCCCCATCAAAGCTGGGAAATCCCTGTAACTATAAAAGAAACTGTAGAAAAGTTTAATCTTTAATCCTTGTAAATATTAGCTGAAGGATTGAAAATACTGGGTGCTGCAAACTGCTTTTTTTTTTTTTTACAGGAATGTCCCTGAGGTGTGAATGTTTACTTTAAACTGTCGTCGTCTTCCTTTCTTTCAGTCCGCTGTTTGTCACGTGGAAAATAGGCCGAGACAAGCGGTTGAGGGGTTGTATAGGTACATTTTCTGCCATGAATCTGCACTCAGGACTCAGGGAGTACACCCTTACCAGGTGAGCAACACTTAACTGAGCATTAACACTGATGTTTTTAATAATGTAAAAAGGTGAATAAAGGGCGATAATATTGCAAGTTTTGCTATATTTAGGTTTTGCCTTTTTTTCCTGACTTTTTATAAAAAGGCCAGTTTAAATAAACTTAGCACACAAAGTAAAGAACATTTGTGTTTGATACATTATGTCTCGGTTGTAACAATGCTTAAAGCAGGCACCTGGGGGGGAATATAAGCTCAAAACAAAAGCCAGTAGCAAAAGAAGCTGTTTGCTAGAGAATATTTGACAAAATTTTCATGTCTGCAACTCACATACTCTGCTCTACTGCTCATCTCACAAATGCATGTTCCTTACAAATGTGGCACTATTTAAAAGAGAAATTAACAGGTTCAGATTTAATGCCAAGAAGCATTGTTATAACAAAGAAATAATCTAAACACAAACTTCCTTTTTGTGTTAAGTTAATTTCTAGATGTGTCCAGTGGCTACAAGTTGGCTGTGACATTGACACCAAACCTTAATTTTGAAGTAACTTTATAGAAAAAAGTTTCTATCTTTAGTGTAACAATGGCAACCTAGAGGGATACGTTTCACAATAATGAAACATGTCAGAAACAAGAGAACACATCATTTCAAGATAAAAAGAGCTCAGTTTGTTTGTATAAGATTATGTCATGTATGTGGTAATGGTTCCAATATGTAACATCAGTTAAATGGTAAAAAAAAGAAAGAAAGTGAAAGTTCTGCAGCGTGACACACCCAGCCATGCAGTCACCAGTCATAAAAAAGTATTTCCATCACAAGGGAGGCTGTGACAGATGGTGTGGGCCCCCACAGAGTTCTGGAGTCAGTCGAGGATGACTTTTTTTTTTTTTTTTAAACAAGCGCCCCTAAATCTTTGCTATAAAGTGCAGCAATTATGCCACAAGCTTGTCTCTCTCTGGTGTAGTCACATTTTACGACCTCCATCCAAATGGTGCAGATGCTAATGATGCTACATGCACACACAGGGCGCATGACACAGGTGTGCAGAGCTGCATGTTTCTTTAGTAGACTAAAGTTAGCAGAAGCTAATTGGTTCACTAATGGTTCACAAAGTCAGCAAAAGTCACAGAAACAAAAGACACTGCAGGGCTAACTCCTTAGTTCATTTTATAGCAAAGATATAGGATGTATATCTGTCGTCTTTTAACTTTGATTGTAACCTGCATCATTTTAAATGTTGAATCATGTTTTTCATAAAACATGTTTTAGTTTTATAATTGTTTCTTCAGTTAAATAAGCTTTTAAGTGCATTAGTCAGACACGTTAATGTCATACATATTAATGAGTGAACTATTAAAGCTTTTAGAAGCTGATTTGGAGAGCTTTTTATCTGTACTTTGTAACGCTGTTTCTGTCTCGTTTTGTCTGCAGTGCCCTTAAAGACAGCCGCTTCCCCCCTATGACAAGGGATGAGCTGCCTCGCCTCTTCTGCTCAGTGTCTCTTCTCACCAACTTTGAAGACGTCGGCGATTACCTAGACTGGGAGGTGAGGGGTGCAAAGCGGAGCGTCCACATCTCTGGGCGAACACGTACCAATAACTGCATAGGGACACCAAGACCCAAATTTATTTTTGCATTTGGTTATGAGACGCAACAACTTTTCAGATTTTCTTTAACTATGGCTCCTTTAACAGTTTTGGCTTCTTGAGTTTTTTTCTGATTAAACTTTTTAATTTTATGTTTTTGTGCTTGTCTTTGACTCCAGGTGGGTGTTCATGGTATACGAATAGAGTTTTTCAATGAAAAAGGATCAAAACGCACCGCCACCTACCTGCCAGAGGTTGCAAAGGAGCAAGGTAAAGTCTTTGTTCACCCTCTCATAATAATTCAACCAGATTTTTTAAAATCTAGTACATTTTCTGAAGATTTTTTTATTCTTTTCCTTTTTAGGTTGGGACCACATTCAAACCATAGATTCCTTACTACGAAAGGGAGGATATAAAGCTCCCATCACAAATGACTTCAGGAAGACCATTAAGTTAACCAGGTAAACCTCTCTGCAGTAATTCAGTTGTGGTGATGCATGACTGTGTCTGTGTTACTGTTATATTTTATGTTCCATCATGTCATACGGTGATCTGAAAAAAGCAGTGAAAATATCACAAAAACTTAGTTTTTCTCCAAGGTATACAGTGTTAAATCATGAAAAATCCTTTCGTGCGATTCTACTTGAGTTGAGATTTTATAACTCAAGGAGGAAGAATTAAATTGGTGTGCAGATAAAAAATGGGATCAGTTTAATGTCCTCTGTTTCAGTGATTCCTTACACTCTGGTGCCATGGTAGTGCTGGGGTAACCACTCCCTTTGGCACATAAAACCTGGACCTAATGTTTAGATTTAAAATGCTGCAACTCTGACTCATTCCTGTGTCACACAAATCCCCTTTCCATAGTAATAAGGTGGACTGGGCAGCATGAGAGTCCTCACCAATCAGCCGTGATTTTTCTCCTTTCAGAAGAGTAGAAAAGCTGCGAGAATCAACTTGAAGGCAGGTCTAGTGTGGTGGGGGTGGGCACGCCTCCACCCAGAAAGAAATGGGGAGAATTGGTGCATTCTGAGTCATATCGTGGCACAACATAAGTTTCAGTCAAAAAAAGAAACACTTAACTTGAGAACTACAAACATTTACTATTCAAATCCCTCAGCGACCGGGGGAATCAGAGTAGCACCTGTGTAAGTAGGAGGTGATGTTTGGAGTTGTAGCAGGTGATCCCACCTGCTGTCTCCACTCTGAGAAAACACTGAGTCAGACAGAGCGTGGCAGGAACAGGAGTGATGACGAGCAGAGAGGAAGTGAATGAGTTTACTGGCTGGAAGAGGTGCCACTTGAAATCAGGGACCACCTGCTAGAGTGATGATGGTCAAGGTGGGCTGATGTTGCTCTCGCTGCTGGATTTGAGAGAGGCGTATGCACGGCTGACGAAATGGGGAGGCAGCTTTGTCTACTGGGGTGGTGTGGAAATGTCTATCACTGAGCTTTTAATGGTGCTTCTCACCACCACCTGTTCTTCTCGACCCCAGGTACCGTAGCGAGAAGATGACGATGGGTTACGCAGAGTACATCGCCCACCGCCAGCATCATCACTACCAGAACGGCATCGGGCACCCAGTGCCGTCCTACAATCATTATTCCTGACAGCGAGCCGCATGACCAGTCACTGGACCTCTCCGCAGACCTTTTCCCAGGAGAGCCTGCCCCCTCCTGGTCTAGCTATTTCTACTACTGTACCATTTTATGATGATAGTTTCCGTTGCCGTGCTGGCCGTCTCCCAGACGTTGACATGGCAACGGGTGGCAATGAAGCATCATTTGGATTATGGCAAGAAATCCATGTGTTTCCTTTTGTTTGCCTGTGGTTGAGCTTTTTGCAGCATATGCATACCTAAACCATTACCCCCCGTTCATTCATTATTTTTTTGAAAATGAAACCAATATTAGATTTTCTAAATATTGTCTTTTGAGCAAACCTAATCAGGTGTTTGATTCTGTGGATGGAAGGAAGTCTTTGAGTGGATTTAGGCTTTGCTACAGTTTCTCATTTACTAATAATTTTGTGTTTGTTTTATTATAATCATACTATCCTGACGTGTTATGTCATGTAGCAAGGCATCTGCAGTTTCTAAGGCTGTCTCTTCTCTACTTCGATTCCTCTCAAAACTTGACTGTTCAGGTTGTTTAGGCCGTGTAAACTCGTCGTGTCGTAGTCAGAACCTTGTAATCGGATGTGTGTACTCCAAAGCGTAGGTAGGATCGCGATGCTCTTTTTTTTTTTTTTTTTTAAATCAGCTTTCGCTGGTTGTGTTTAGTGAT
>JARVGW010000161.1:13309925-13337894 GCA_031762495.1 Anablepsoides rubrolineatus
AACACTGCATGCATGTGAATGAGATGCGACTTACTGAGAACCTCCAGGCAGCGAAACCCATTCATCTATTTTTTTTTCTTTTTTTTTATTACCAGGTATCAACATATAGATCACAACCCACGTTCTGATTTCTGTGGAGACAAACTGCAAAAGACCGGCCGCACGATTCTGCAACGTGCGCCCTCTTTATTTGTGTAAGTGTTCGATTCTGGAGTCGCCGTGCGGTTACCTTCCCTCCTGTGGTAAAATGGGACACTAAAAGCAGAGATGGAGTATCGGAGTCTGAGTGAAGACTGAATGAGTGGCCCTAGGGGTGGGTGAGAAGCAGACATTTCTGGGACACTTGATGTTGCAGAGATGGTGTAATTGGACCGCTGGATGTACACAACATAAATGTATGACATGCCTGGGGTATAAAGTATGCACCATCTAGGAACGTCGCCACTTTAATATTCTCTCAAATGTATTCGGCTCTACATTTCTTCTCCACACCAGCAGCACTAGTTCAGAGATAACAATGACCTTCATTCCAACTCTTCAGCTCACGAGTGACTGTTTGGAAGATTTCTATTAAAATTTGACATGGGCACTTCTTCTTTCCTCAGGATAGAAACTACAGACTTTTAACAATCTGAATCTATTTAAATTATTTTAAAAAAACTTAGTTTGATTGATAGATGTGCAATAATACTATGTTTTCATCTTGCACTACTGTTACTTAAATGTGACCCATTATATCCAAATGAGGATTAAATCAAATTTGGACAAAATGACCTAACTACATTTTCAAATTTCTGGCTTTAAAAGCTACATTTTTATACCTGGATCATTCTGATATCATAAGCTTTATTAGCATTATTAGCTAAACACCACCAATACCAACCCTGTATATTTGATTTGACACAGACAGGGGCACTGTAGGCCTATAAGGAAGATGAGCCACATCGCATCACTAAAATAAATATCGCCCAACTCTTTTCTCTGTAAATGTCTGAAAAGCTGCCTCAGATTTATCAGCTAATCTCAGCCGAACTGTTCCTAAAGCACAACTTTCCCTTGGTGAACACATCAAGGGGAACCATCTTTAAACTCTTTTCCACATCTGAGATACCTTCAGGATCAGCCAATTCTTTTCCCACTGACCTATAAAACTGGCGCTTGCTCCTATTTCTCAGAAAAGTGTACAGCCTTGCTTGGAACTTATAAGAGACTGCCCCGCTTCACATTTCTTCAGCTCGGCAGCCTGGAAACCCCTAATCTAGAAAACGAGAACAGGACCTGACCCTGATCTAATGTAGGTATATGGTTTTATCAGATCTAAGTACTGGAGTTTGTCCTTCAGCACAACCTGGTGTTTTATCTTAAATGTATATAAAACATGAGTGTGATCTTTGTCAGTAACGTGCAACAATCATTTTTACTTTAACTCTAAAAGCAAATTTACCAAAAGCTTCATCTTTACACAGTGCCTTCTGTTTTACAGACAAGCATCAATTTCATCATTTCAAACCTCTTATTATTTAGGCTCATGGTCAGGACCTACTTTTTTTTAGTGCAACCTACTATCCTCTTTTGCTCACTGTACTGTACAATCATTGGTCTTGTCTTGTCAGAAGGACCTAAGAGCTCTGAGTCTTGATGTGTGGTGAGCTTATAGTTGCCCAGCTCGCCACAATAGCATCAAGTTTAATCTTTCGTGAGGGCAGACTTTTGTCGAGTCCGTGGGAGGAATTACTGGAGTGTAAGGAGAAGAGAGACATTAATCTCCAGAGGTTTTCTTCTGATTTGCACAAATGTTTATATACTGTGAAAACACACACACTTGAGCACACAAACACAAATGAACCCAAATCTGGTATATTTGCAATAACAATGAACATTTTGCATTATACAGTAAACTATATGCAGTGTATTGTACTTGTTGGTCCCACAATGTATATTATCTGGGCTGTGGTCAATTTTAAAAACATTCTTCAGAGTTAAGGAAAACATTCATATAATAGTTCTTATGATACTTTGTATAATTCCAACTTCACCACCTCCCGACTCTCAGACCATGTCAGAATGCATGTTACAAGATGCCCCTTACTCAGAAAAATCCTGGATCCACCACTGGTCACGTGTAACATGGAGCTCAGGACCCTGCACAGACCATCTATGTTTTAATTAACTTTTTACTTTGCATGTTCATCATCCAGTGTAAAAGCTTTAGAAAGAAATTATCTGAAGGCTGAGTCTTAGTAGCTATGGTCAAACTAATCTGCACCTTGGTAACAGTCAGGAACTAACAAAGCAGTGCAGGGATGTGAAAAATCGACGTGCTAGTTTGATCTTTACACATGGAAACAAATGATGGATCTCAGTGAAACTTCAGTTGGAAGAAAATGGTGCATATTTGTTTATGCAGCACGCATTCTGCTTTTGACAGAGGACAGAATACACCTGTACTGACCTCGCTATCTGCTCATCTGTCCAACACATTACCGCTGCTGGGATTCTGTGTCCCGAGCTGTTTTCCATTGATTCATGTCCCTGCCAAGTGAAGCATGCAAAAAGAATGATTCTAGATCTAAAACTTGAGCTCTGAGAGACCCCAAAGGTGATGTGCCCTGAAAAAGATAAAGCACTGTCTGTTGTAGTAAAGCGAGCGAGCCAACACTCTGGAAGCAAGCTGAGAACAGTGTTTCACACACACCGTGTCATCACAGAGGCAGGGAGGAACTCAAACCTTCAGAAAAACTGTTTCTTTCAAGATGAGGTAAATAAAACGGGCAACAACAGTTTTCTTGTTTTGTTTTGTTCCTTTTTTGTTAACCTATTGTTGTGTTTGGCACACATTTATTTCATTACCATGCGTATCTGAGGACAATATCTTGTTCTTTACTCTGAATATTTAACTGAGATAAGTGTTTAACAGCTAGTTACTGCCAACTGGTTTAAATCTGGGAGTGTAAAACCATTTTAAATCTGAATACGCCGATATAAAAGAAAGCTAAAAATATGGCCTGACTTTTTTCTTTGTTAGTGGAGAAACAAAAGGTACCAAAGGTGCTACAGATTTGTGATATGACAACATGAGACTAAGCTCTTTCTAAATATAAGTAGTTGTGTGTACTTGTGAAACTTCATCTGTGGAGCCTACGTACTGCTCCAATTCTAAGTTTAAAATGGAAGAAGTTACTTCCCTCTCCTCACCCCACCTTTAGGGGCAAACAAACGACAGTGGTGTCAAAGAGAAAATGTTGGCGATCATTATATTTTTCACTAAGATAAAGGATCTAATCTTTTATGCAGCTACTGGTTAACCCTCATAGAAGCCTTCTGTACCACCATAATTAGTTTACTATAACTTCTACTGTTGACTGACGGTCAAAAAGAGCAAATAAAGCAGTTTCTCCAGCCTACAGCAGATCCACCCCCTGATTGATTTAGTCTGATGAACTTCAGTGCATATAATGATTTAGTTTTTCTGTAAATTGCTGTGACATTATATAATTGCTCGCCTGACAGGCCATAATATTTGGGCTTCAAATGAACACTGTAATCTTATTTAATGCTGATATCTTAGTGAACATATGAAGCATTTAAAGGGGAGGCACCCTTTTCATCAAAAAGGGGTCAAGAAGACTGTGGGAAGTACCAGGATGTTCATCCATCTGTGCTTCAAGGCAAGTTTGCTCCAACATCTGTTGCCGCCTGTTTTCTTTTAAAAGTAAGAGTTTTTTGCCTGCATCTGTGTGTTAGCAAAATATTCACATACATCTGTCTCAGTGTATATTACACTGCGTCATACAGACTGTCAAGATAGTTCTAAACCTTTCTGCAGAAAAAAACCCAAAAACTAATAAGCCCATGGTGGTCAATTAGAGCTGCAAGATTAAATTTATCAAAAGTTGCCCAAGATCCCAAGCGAGAGCATGCTGTTTAATAGAGGTTAAATGTTCATAATGTTTGTTACTTTAAGTTATATCAATAGTTACTTGACCATTCAAGATGTTGAGCCTTTACAGATTAAATTAAGTTTGATGAGCATTGTTTGTTTATAGTAAACTTTAAACTAAACCAAAGATTCTCAGTTGAATTTATGTCCGTTTCAGAAAACAGAACTGGTTCTAGAGTGTTGCTTCAGCTGTGTCCTACTGGAAATATTTATTTGGCACTTTCCAACTTTCCTTCAACTCTGGTTGGCTCCTCGTCCCTGCTGAGGAAAAACATCCCACCATCATGCTACAATGTGAACATAATGCACCTTTATTCACAGGTTTGAGGAAGAAGTTTCATATAAAGCCATAATAGCTGTCAAAATATGCAATTTTTCTAATGTTTTTTTTAATTTTAATTTTGTTTATGCATATAGTCTAGGATAAAAAATAACCACTACAAAAAGTCTACAGCGGGATTAGTAAGAAATTGCCAACAACTACAAGTTATTTGTTACTTTAAAGTCTCAGCGAGTGATGGATGTCGAGTCCGTAAATTAATTTTTCCTTTTTCTTTCTCCAGGCCACTCGTCCTCCAGTTAACAACCTTAATCTGGTGACTTATTTGTAATTGCATAAAAAAAAAAATCTATTTCAATTCCAAGTTGCAAGGCTACAAAATAAAAAGATTACTATAAAGGATGGATATTTTAGCAATCCGTAGATTTTTAGCCATCTCCAATTTAAGTGACTTTGGTCAAGTAATTATTTAGCAACTGCTTGTGAAAAGATCGGAATGCTTCATTTATGTGCTTTTTTTTTAATCAGTGAAAAAGAGAAGTACTCACCATGTCTGTGTCAGATACCGGTCCAAAACTTGTCACATAAATGTTTGTCCTCACTTCTGTCACACTCTCTGAGGAAAGAGACAAGAAGCAGAACTTAATTTGGGTACAGTCCTAAAATCACAAGACTCAGCTAATAAACATGGTCCTTAAGTCTCTCAAAGAAGAAACGGCTCAAGCTAAGTAAACAAACAAACAAACAAACAAACAAACATTACAACATAAGCAATGCTGTTTCTGCATATTCCACGAGACATCTGTTCTCTCACGTGGTTGTGAGATGTTTTTTTTCTAATGGATGTTAGCCCTTACGCTTCCTGGCTGAGGCACAGAGGTTATTAAAAAATGATAATAATTAATATTCAGTCTGAACAAGCTGAACAGATAACCTGAAGTAACAAAAACCACAGACTGTGGTCCCAATAAATACATTTAAACAATGAAATGAAACCATTGCATTTTAAAGACGAACATATCATATCATGACAACAGTGGCTGTTATGAGGTCTGAACTTTTGCCTCAGACGGCCTCTCATAGCTGTTTTGATGTTCGGCTGAATCTGAGCTCTGCTGCCCCACTCTTTGATCAACACCCTTGTGGTCATTGGGTTTTCTGAAGAAACCTCGGACACTCAGCTGCCGTGACATTTTTCAGAGCGACGCCAAACAGATAATTTATAAATTCAAACAAATTTTGTACTTGACTATTTTGTGTCTAGTTGTTAAGCCATGGACTGCATATTTAAGAACCAAATAAACAATATTAGTGATGTGATTAAACGTGTGCTGGAGGTACTGAACACCATTGGTAATATTAACTCCAAGGACGTGGCTCAGGAATTGCTTTCCCTGACCTCGATTCAGAGGCAGAATGCAGCTGTAAGCGATTTCACAGATGCTTTTTACAAATATTTTGTTGAGCAAAAAATACAATTTGTTTGACGGGAGCCAGTTTTGTCCACCAAAGCAGAAAAAGTCCTCTGGGCCATGCCTCGGGTCGGCATCTTTGGAGAGAAGACGTCACTTTTGACCCAAATTAATGTTCGTTAGCATGCCCCAAAAACATTTACGAGAACCCGAGGGACTCGTGATTCAGGAACAGAATGCAGCTGCTCAACATTCAGCACACGTGTTTGAGTAGTTTTGATTCAAATAATGGGCAGATGTTGCCGCCGTTACATATTTATATACACAATAATCACATTAAACATAATGAAGTATACAGCAGTGTGACTATGGCATAACCATTACCAGGCTGATGTATTTTTTTAATTTACAATTACATGTCCCATTGCACATACTGTTACTATACAAGCTCAATAATTGCTTCTTTTCTATCACATTAATTATAGATGATTCTTGTTACAACAATCAAATTGATCATTATATAGAGTCAGTCAAGACTTTTTAATTTTGATAATTGTGTGATGCAGAAGGATTGTTTCGGAGCGTTTAACAAATGGTTTAAATGCAGCATTAAGTAGGGCATGAGATGAAAGTCGTGACAGATCAAAAGTTGCCCTCTTCAGTGTGGGCTGAATCAGCTCCTCTGGGGCAATTGTGCAGAGCAGGCTCTCGGGCCACAGGCGAGACAAATTGCCGCTCCCAGTGGAGCAGCAACAACTAGAGATAGATGAGGCCTTTCTCCAAAAGTGAATAGATCCTCAGCTCTAACTGTGTCCCAGATCCAAGCGACCACCCACAGGTAAGTCTCTAATCCTTTGGCAAAGGGCCCCGCAGAGAGATGAGATCCACTTTTCCACATTAATCATTCCTGCGACACAAATGGCTCTCCCAAATATGTGATTATCACAACACATAGTCAGCGGTTTGCGTGGCAGGTTTAGGCAGGGAAACAGAACGAGCTGCCCCGTTTCTGTTTACAACCAAACACCAGAGCGTGGAGCAGAGCTGCTGATGCCTGCGCTGCTGAAAATAACAAAAAAAAAAAAAAAAATGAAATGGATTTTTCCAATTTCTGTCTTGTATCAAGTCTGAGACAGTCATGTATGACCATCTGTGTTGCTCTCCTGACTTCTTTTTTTTTAAGAACAGAAAGGTTAAGCAAAAGCATTATCAGGAATCTTACAGATATCTTAAATAAAAATGGAAAAACATGTAAACAATCTCTTGATCAACAACCTATAATCTAATATGGTGGGTGCATCTATATTTAAAGGCCAAACAATCCTTGAAGGATGAATATAGGCCGCCACCTTTCATGTTGTAATTTTTAGCTAAAGTCCTCTCAATTGGTTTGGTTTCAATAATTTACTGACTTCAGGTCTGGTTTAGATTGTTTCTTATAAAAGATATTATTTTCCTTGAATATAATCTGCTGTTTTCCATCATTGTTGATATGGACAACATGGCTAATATTTAGATTACAATAGAACTCCTGATTTTGGTCGATACAATATCATTTCAATGTTGATATTAATAATTTAAAAAGTCAGAAAAACTGCGAAGAAAAATATTGTTCTGTACCTAAAAAACGGAACGTTAATTAAAATTACAATTAGTCAGAACAAAAACCGAGAACTCAAATTTGTGTTATGACTAGTCCTTATTTACTTATCTGAAATATGTTCCCAAACAGGAATTTATTGCAGATATCTGGAATTAGAGCCTCAATACAACTTACTAGTAAATGTTACATCATTTATGCAAGTCAGAATATAGGTATTTATATAAATATTTAAATTAACTAATATGTCTACTCATAAACCAATTTCAGATATCTGGAATTTAAGTGTGGTGGAGCAGAATTTATGACACAACAACCTGCCATACACATCTGTGTTTGGAGCGTCGGCTTCACTTTCTTGACAGCTGCTGACGGGGAGATGGTGATGTTTTAGGAAGAGGGCTTAAACATTTAGGTTGCTTTATTGTTTACCTCCTTACACCTCTGAACTACAGCAAACAAGAAAAAATATTAACTATATTCACAACTGTTACCTCATACTTGTGCTCATTTAAAAACAAAACACAAAAGAAAGTTGAGTTGGAAATCTGCGGATCATCTCGGTTTCTGTGGCGACAGGAACAGAAGTGGATTGTCACATTAATGAGTTGCATGTGGTCTGTCCTCATGGCCGCTGCCACAGAGACCAGGTTATCCACCCCGGTGGTTCCGGACCCCGTGGGCTCGCTCGCAGGTCGAGCAACAAGCAGCAGAGCAGAAACGGACATTCCAGCTGGCTGGCTGAAGAATAATGAAGCTCGCTTGATGAGCATGTGGGCTTACTGTTACGCAGCGAGTTGTCCTCGGAGGGATGGATACTCGGATCAAATGGCCTCAATTAGGGAGATTTTTCACTGACATATGTTTATTTGCCATTTGGATATGATTGAACAAAGACTTCCACCCAGGGGAAGTGAATTTTCACATTGGCCCTACAGAAAGGCACCAGAGTTCCTCACCATCCTGGTGCTGGTTTATCATCTCCACAAGCTACAACCCCTCGCAGCACTAATAACACAGGCTTATAGTGTCAGTGAAAAAACAAACAAAACAAAACAAAAAAAAAAAACTGCCAGTGGATTAACTGCAGTAGCAAAAGAAAGACATCAGCAATCGAACACATGAGGATCCACACAGGACAGAAACCATTTGCTTGTGAGGTTTGTGAAAAAAGATTTAGCCAGAGATCAAATATAAACACACACATGAGGATCCACAGAATGCTGTTTGTACAGAAACTTATTTGTCATTTTGAAATGATCTGTTTTAAACAAACTCCAGTGTTAAACTTACTTGGGAATAGAGGCAATCCCGTCTGCTGTGAAAAGTTTGACAAAAAAATGACTGATTTCCTTTTGAAACTCTGGCATTAACGGCAACAGATGATGTGCGTTTCCTCAAAAAAAGGGGAGGTCTTTAAATTTATCTGACGCTGTCAAAGCACACCTGAACTAAATGCAGTATCTCACCGCTGCACCTGCTCTGTATTTACCTCTGTTATGTTTATTTGTCTACAGGAGAATTTTGTGAAAAATAGCGCTGCCTGACATCATGGTCTAATGGATATAAATATTTATGAGTTCTTGCATTGCCTGAAACATGTGTTAATGTATCACATTATCTGCAGGCCTTTGTTTTTATGTGAGCAGCGGCAAACAGGAGATTCAGCTTTTTTTTCCCTGTGTGGGTGTTTGTGATCAATCATAACTTACCTCCCAGCCCAGGACGTAGCCTGTTGTCATATCCATCCAGCAGCCGGTCGAGGATTCGGGTGAAAATGGTGATATTGTCTTTGCTGTCATCTGGCAGTGGCTCTTTGTGTCCCACCACTGCCCTGCTGGGTAACACAGGAAGACAAAGAAAATAGGATTTAAAAAAAAAAAGTTAAATTACTCCTCCTGCTCCTCAACTTATACTCTGAGCATTAACTGGTCATGCAAGATCTGTATTTAACAGTTTACTTTTAGAATCAACTATAAAACACTAAATATTAACGACAATTTCTGAAAGTAATCATTGCGTTAACATAGCGCAACATCTTTGCTAAAACGCTTGGCTTTTACTCATGGAATGAACTCTGCTAACAAAATATCTCATAAACCACTTGACATGTTTGAATGAACCTCTTGGAAAGTAATTACTGGATGTACCAGATCCACGTTTGGAGTCAACCCGATTCAAGATGGCCACCACAGATTACTGAGCTCAGACAATGAAGAAATGGCCATACCTTGGTGAATTTTATAGAAACTGAGCTAAGGTTTGGTGTGGGATTAGCTGAGGATGGCTTTGTGTCAGATTTCATCACGACGCCTGTTGACAAAAAATAAAAAAATGAAATGAGTAGATTTATGATAATTAACTGCTTCCAGAAAAGAAAATGATGTGCAGTGTTTGAGTCTTTGCTGCCTCTTATTGTTACTGCACAGCCCCAGAACCTCCTGCAGAACAATACTGAGGTGAGATGAAAAGGCCACTCTGATGTAGGAGGAACGGGGATGAGGTAATGAGAACCATCTTTAATTAAACAAAACTGCCCCGAGGAGCTGACCCACTGTATTATATCCAAACTGCTCCATGTGTTGCTGCAGCACCACAGACACAAGACATGTGTCATTGTTTAAAAAAACAAAATGAGCTTTAAGGTATCTGTTTGAAGAATAGCTGGAATTATTTTCTGATTTGTATTTGAGGCCAAATCCAGAATCTTGAGTGAAAAGGTTTGTTTCCTCAGCACTGTCTCTGAAGTGTGGTAAACTCTTCTTATTACAAAAGGATAGGATTATTATTAAGGTCTTTAAACTTCAAGTTTCCAGTACATATAACACCTGTGCACCTTTGTCACGTCAACAACAGAGAATAGACATGGCCGTCTTTCAGGCGTGACATGATGATTGATTGAATTCATACTAGAGCTGCAGAGATGGTGGAAATGTTCTGGTTTATTTTGAGAAACATTCAAGAAACTTTAAATGGGAAATTGGGGGACTTTTAGAATCATTCTAAACTGTAAACTTTCCAAGGAAATTATAGGAATTAGGGTAAAATAAATGCAATGTACCATATCCAAACAAAATAATAAGCATTTTATTTTGTCATAGACAGTTAAGGTCAAAGGGAAATAATAAATTTGACCCAAAGTTTATAAAAGTAACGTATTTAATAACTTAATTTGCATATTATGACAACTCCTTCTAGAGAATAAACTTTAAACATTTTTTTTTCATATGTCTAATCATAAATAACTATCATAAATAGCAGCCAGGTTAACAGCTGTGATTGTTGGCATGTTTCAGTTTGAAGTCGAGCAGGAAGCAACAGAACCACAGATCTGTAACAAAGATGTTGGAGGAAGAGCTGCAGGCGGCAGACTCAACACCTGCACTGTGTGCAGACTGAGCTGGCAATTATTTTTGATTGACTTCCTAAAACAGTTTTTGTTTGGCTGCAGTGTCAAGACACATCAGTTTCTCGTGTCAGATCTTTTTTTTCTTCTTTTTTTTAAACAGAGCAGTGCGATATGAATGTTTGGATTTGATTAAATCACAAGGATTGCAATAACTTTTAGAGTACAAGTGATAGGACAGACTATGTCTGTGGCTCTAAAGTACACTCTATTGACACTGAGATTTATAACACTGAGCCTACAACCTGCACCTCGTTTCATCTTCTGGTTGCAAAATAGATGCCTAAGTGTACTAAAATTAGTAATATCACCAAATGTCACTTTAAAAGAATGTGCCGTGAATGACTCCCAGCTAGTAGCACATCTATTTTTTTTAATCTCACTGCCTGTGAAATCAATTGAATTGCATTTAAGTCAGGTTTAAAGAAAGACTAAAAATAGGGAGTCTAAATAAACCTTAAAAAAATAACTCAAGGGGACAAAAATGAGAACTACTGGGCATGGATGAGCAGATGTGTAGACAAGTGGCTCGATGGTAACAAGGAACAGGTGAATGTGGGTGTGGACTGAGGAGCAGTACTGAGAAAATGAACTGGTGGCACAGAGAAACAAAATTAAATACGAATCACAAAACACAGAACATAAACACCAAAACTGAAGAGGATTAACTTAATTAACACAAAAGAGTAGCAAAAAGCCCTGTTAACTGTGGCAGTCATCCTGAACTAGATTGGCTCTAAAATTTAAATTGCAGAGGCGCATCCAATGAATATTTCCTGAAAATTTGATTACAATCTTTCCTGTGGGTCATAAGATATTTTTAATAACAAATAAGACACTTACAGTTTTTGCAAAAGTAATAGGCAAAAATCTTCTGCAGACTTGAAGTATGTGATGTGACAATATGTGGAGGACAGACTGAATCAATGCAATTTTGTGTTTTCCATTGCAGCCATTTTGAACTGGGCTGGCTTCAAAGAAAAATCATTGGATTATTAACTGAAGGTTGCATCAAAATCTGCAAAAAAAAGTGAATTAGGCATGTTTCCAGCTACTGATTATGGAGCAAATCATTCAGGCTATGCAAAATGTAATTTTGTCAGATGTTGACGCTATGAATGGTTGTAACAATTAGGAAGTAGAGGTTGCAAACTAGCAGGGACTACACATCTCAGGATAATAGAGAGAAATGTTCATGAATGTGTTGCTATTGACAAGTTTTAATTAATCATTAGTCATTAACTTACTTGCATGTCAGTGTGAGTTTCATCATTGCTAGGCATTTCAGAGTTAAGACTCACAGGTTTGTTACTTTTTTGCACATAAGATGCAATGCAAATTGTAACATTAGTTAATGATTCAGGAAATGGTCCTCTGCCTCATTATGCTCTGGAACCACCACTGATTATGTGAAATTGTCTGAATTGTTATAACAATCTTTGTGTTTGTTAGTTAGTTAGCTAAGGCAGCCATCTTGAACTAGATTGACTCCAAAAGTTAATCAGTTGTAGGCGTTCATCTAATGGTTTCTGGTACAATAAAATCTGTCTTTAAGTGTATTTGGGGTGTTCCAGAACAGCATCATAACTAAGAATTTGTGTGTTCTGCCTGGTTAAATTAAATCTAACATATTTGGATTACAAATAGACCCATAAACGCTTATATATATTTATGCAGAAAAATATAATTTTTAATAGATTTCTGTTCTCACACTTTATCAAAAATTTTAATCCATGCGTGTTTAAAGTAGCTGAAGACGCACTGAAAACAGCAAATCCAAAAAGCTTTAGAAATGGTCAGGATGGGTTTGACTGTAATAGGTAATATCTCACTTAACATGAATCATACATCAAACAAAAAGCCTCTGTGGCCCCGCTGATGGCCCCAGTGCAAATTCAAAAATTAATGAGAAACCTTTAGTCCCTGAGAGAACGTCTGCTCCACGCTGAAATGTGCACTTCACAGAAACAAAGCTTGTGTGCGCTGGGCAGCATCTGCATGTTTTATCGGAGCGCAAACACACACAAACACTCGACTCTTCCAGTTGGAGGCAGCTGTTTAAATCCTCTGACGGAGATGAAGAAATGGGACAGTTTTTTTTTTCCTGAATTTGACATCTTTCTTTATTTAAATCACAGGGTTTCAGCTCATGCCAGCTGCTTGTCTTACGCCCTCCATCCTCTCCATTATTCACAAAATGTTTATAAAAATAAAGACAGGACAAAACAGCCATTATAATCTTACAACCATGTAGATTAAAAGAAGAAGATCCATCCAAAATGTCAGCAGTTGACATTTTGGAAAGTCTGACTGTTGCCTAAAGCAGAATTAATGACAAGTAGAAGAAAAGAGAAGTGCATCGTCGGCGAAAACACAAAGAATGTAACAACGGGCATCCAAAATATTCACTAAATCATATCTTTTTGTTTAAAAATGAACATAAAACTGAATATTATTAATCATTTATACTGGTTGTGTTTTTAGCATATATATGATGTGTTCATATTTAATGCCAGGCTTTTGGACTGCATGATTCTGTGAAGCTGTTCAGGTGTATATGTATAATTTAATTTGAATAGTAGGCATTATTTCATGAGAATGAGAATTTCAGATGGAATCAGGGAATTGAACCAGGAACCCACTGGTTACGGGACAACTCCCCTAACCACTATACTACAGCTGCCCAAATAAACTCTGTCAATGAAAGGGATGTCTCACTGGTGTGATGTGGATGCTTTAGTACATAGAACTCAGTTTTACACATTGTCTGATGCATACATGAAAACAGCTGTGGGGGTCCACAAAAAAACTGGTTCCATTTTTTTTTTTTCCAAGCAGACGTCTGACATAAAAGGTAACCCCTCCCGGGGTGTAACCAGGAAGAAAAATACAGTATAAGCTCAATTCATTATTATAGTAGAAGGAAGTGGTTAGTGTTTTGCATAGTCTCTGCTAAGAGAGCTGCTTAGAGCTGCTGTTTTGTTTTGATTTCAGCCCAAGGTTTTACGCTGAGGCCTGCTGAGTGCTGTACTGTGAACCTGATTGGAGTCAGAAGACTCAGAATAACATTTTAAGAATGTTATCCAGTGGATTCCTGTTTTTTCAGACATACCATTTTGAACAACACATTTTTTCTACACTTTGATACTCTAGCCATTTCAGGTAATGTATATCATTAACAGGAACACAGCAGAAAGTAACTCAACTATTGACATTTTGTCTAAACATCCACAGTTGGTGGGAACTACATTTTCTTCCATCCGAGTGATGCATCACTGTCTGTAGATGTTACAGGTGTCATCTTTTCATGTAATTATGTTCATGTTTTGTAGTTCTTTTTTATTACTTTACTTATTATTAATTTTAAGGAAAAAAGAATAAGAAAAGAAGAGAGAGAGAAAAAAAAGGAAATATGATTAAGATTGAGAGAGACCCCTATTTCTGATAACTGAGGTTGTTCAAATAACTAACCACCAATTAATTGTTTGACCATTTTAGAAAAATCAACCTCAAAAGGTTTAAAGTCTTCATCAGCCGTCCCCATCTAATTCGTCCCATTTTTGCCACAGTTGTGAAATTTTCCTGCCTCGCTCCTCACTTCCCTCTGATAAGCTGTCTCACACACGAACAAGCCGACGCTATAATTATAAACACAAGTTGTTATTTAGTTAGCAAAAGTGAGCAACTCAGTAATTTAAAAGAACTTTTCTTGGCTACATAGAACCACATCTTCAGCCAAGGTGACAAGGTAACCACAGTGTTGCTGCACACCAGAGGCAACAAACACATTAGTGGGAACTTTTCTCCACTTCTTTACATTCAAATCTGCAGCAGAATTGTCAATTCAAGCTTCACGCTTTAATCTGTCGGCTGATTAATCTTGGCTGCTGTGATTCTGGCTGCTATTTTGAGATAACTGGCATCAGTCAGCAATGAATCACAAAGCTGGTAAATAAAAAATGAATACGGAGTCATTAACAGGTAGTCTTGTCAGTGTGGGATAATAATCAGCATTAGAAAATGGCCTGCAGTCACGCTGATCTCTCACCCTGAATAATTGGCGTTGGCAGCTATTGGGGTAAAAAATAGCTATAATGGTTGGCCTCTGCTTCACATCTGTGACATGAAAACGACTTTTCAACAATATCCCAGATTTAATGGAGCAGAGAATGGTGCTCGATGTTAACCGGAGGCGGCGTTTGATCGAGGGATAATCAAAAACAGATTTGTGTTTAAAAACTGCAGCTGAACAAGTTCTTATCAATAATACATCAGGAAGGGGTGCTATAGATTTTAATGTCAAAAGAGAAAAAAAGTTCATTTTATACTTCATAGTGTGGATGCTGAGTCAGCATTCGCACTATTCACACCATTGTTTTCCTGCTTAGGTTTTCCATCAGCTACGACTTTTGGTTCCTATAACTTTTATACATTTCAAAAGTTTTTTACTTCAATTAATAAGAGACAAGAAAGTCCCCCTTACAATGAAATTTGAGATCTGTTCAGTTACTTTAAATCTCTCCTTGAAATCAAAAACTTTCTTTTTTGTTTGCTTTTTTAAAGCTTTAGCTATGATATTTAGCTTTAAGCTAATTTTGGATAAATTAACTCATAGCTGAAGTTCTTCTACTTGTAGCTCCAGTTTTGTTAATTTTAGCTTTTATCTACAAATTCTAATTTTGGTTTTTATATAGGCTACATTTTGTACGTACAGTTTTGTTAACTTTTTTTGTGCTTTTGGTCATTTTAGCTTTGATCTAGAATTTTGCTAATTGTAGCTTTTATTTACAGTTTTGATAATTTTATCTTTAATCCATAATTTAGCTAATTTTAGCTCTTACTTATGATTTTGCTAACTTTAGCTTTTATTTATGGTTTTGGTAACTAGCTGTTTTAATTTAGCTTTAATCAATACTTTTACTAATTGTTATTTTTTATTTATAATTTAGCCATTTTTAGCTTTTATATATGGTTTTGCCAATTTTCATTTAGCACTTAGTATTCACAGTTTCATAGTTTAAGTATGTCTCATGTATTTGCCTGCAGTGTTTATTCTAAAGGTTTTCAATCACTCTAATTACCTGAAAGGTTTTCACGATCCATTCAAGAGTCTAATTTGGTTCTGAATATCAGTTACACAGCAGCAGTAAAAGGCAGCAGCACATTAACCGCCTTCATAGTCAGATTTTTTTAATTAGATGGGAAAAGTTATAAGTCAGGGATATTTGTCCTGGAGCGAAATTATGCAACCTAATACTGTGTGCTGAAACTTTTGGAGAAGTTTATCCCCTCTGATGAAAACATACTATCAGACGCAATATTAGCCTGTGCAAATGAAGTTCCTTAATTAGCTGTTCTCTCTGAAACTTAATGCTTTAATTAATTATTGCTTGCTTGAATTACTGAACGGATCTGAGGGTGAAATGAAGAGGGTTCTTTTTATTGCTTTTATTTTATTTTGAGATGAGATGCAAAATCTAAATTGTAACTCATAAATACAGGTTTACCATCCCTCAGAGGAACGTGCATCACCCACCACCTTTCATGCCATAGTTTATGACACAACGCTTAATATTAATTACATTTGTAGGCAAAATCATTTTCACCTTTGCCTCTCCTCCACTGAACGCTTATATACTGTTGAAAACGATCAGTTTCTGCTGGTGGCATGGAAAAAAAGGAGGAAGTAGCTTCAACTTTCATCCTCTGCGGGGAATAAATGTGTGTGGGCCCAGAGCCCAGCAGGCCGACTTAGTGGACCTGGCTCGCACTGAGTGAGCCGACTGGCTCCCGTCCAAGGTCGGTCCTCCGAACCCGTCTGACAGGTGAAGGATTGCAGGCTCGGCCGGAGAGGAGATGTAGTGCCGCTCTGTCAGGACACGTGGGTGTCTGTTGCCGGCCGGGGGGTGTGTGGAGCGAGCTGCAGGGGTGTGAGCGGTAATGAGAGCCGTTTGGTGGCTGTGGGAGGTGAAGGTGCTTCACGGGCTGACAGGATGACAGCAAATGGACCTGCGTGCGGAGGGGTAATTATGCAAACTGAAGTGCAAATGCAAATGTGTGCTTCATTGAGCAACTGATCCGTCTTGTTCCATGTGGTAAGTTATTTCATACCGAGCCGTGCCACGTTGAATATTTAAAGGCGTTCAAGGCAATCTGATTTAATCCTCCCTGCACATGCAGCACATTTTATTTTCAGCCAGGGGAAAGAGAGGAGAGCTCTGAGGTGGCATAATGAGAGGCTCGAGGAAAAGATCACCGAGTGAGATCTTTGTTAAAAATGAAAATTGCCATTAACATGGAAAATGAAGCCACAATCATCTTACAGGTCCCATGAAATGTTCTTAATGTGAGGCATTTTTACATAAAATAGAATGTTGAGAAAATAAAGAAGGAATTTTAATCGCTCATTAATGGGGCTCAGAGTATGCTATTGGCCTGAGCTCAGAAACGTAAAGTTATAAAGACTTTATCTGAAGTTCAACCCACTGTACAGCGTGAGTCACCACTGGAAAAAAAGTCCTTCTGTAAGCTCTGAGAAGACTCATCTGAAAAACACAAAAAGCTGTTTTTGTCACTTCAACAGAACACAGGTAGTGGCTAATAACTCGTCTGAATGCTGAGCCTTGATCGTCTCAAAAACGTTTAAAAGAGGATGTACATGTGTTCATTTACATGCAATTCATTTTTTTTAGACTTTATAGCCTAACCCTGACCATATCCTGAAATTAACCTCACAGGTACCTACCTGACCCTAAAACTAACCCCACACCAGCAACATGCATTTGGACTCGTTGGTCCCCACGATTCACTTTGGTCCCCACGAGGCTGCTTTTTTTGAAAGCTTCCACAATAACAACATATCAAAGTACAGTGAGAGAGAGAACAGTCCCAAAATATTTTTTTTTAGGTTTTCTTAATGGTTTTCTGTCTGTTATTACCCATTTCAACCCCTTGTTCGAACTTGTGATTCACTGTAGCAACATCGTCCATTAGCGTACAGAGCAAACATAAATGTCAGGATGTACCAACAGGAGAGAAACAGGAAAATGTCTCATTTCACAAGTAAGCAGATTTGATCTTATTTACCTCAAAGTGGATGTGATCTGACCAGAACTGAAACTAATAAAGTTAAAATAAACTGATGAAATCACTGTTTATTGCTGTATATAAACCCATAAGGCTGAAATAATGAAAGAAATGACATTTTCCTTAAACATTAACCTCCTAACAGCAGGCTTGACAGCTGAGAGGCTTATCTGCCAGTAATATTTTCAATAATATAAATTAATTCATTCTTTTATTTTCTACATTAAAAGCTAGCCCTCACCAAATCTGCTTTGAAAAATAAAAAAATAAGTCCCCCAGAGCAAATTATTTTGGTGAGTCTCTAGTCTAAATAATTAGGCTGCCTTTCACTGTAATCAGGCTTGTCTCTTCAGAAACCATCTGATGTAACCTGAGAGCTGCCAGATGACTAAAACCCCAGAAATCCATCCACTAAAGTGCCTTGACGACACACTTTCTGAATCAAATGAAAGGGATTAGTGACACCGCTCGGAGGTTTGTGGAGAAGATGCTTTGGAAGTTTCACATTGTTCCTGACAGCAGTTAAGAGGAGGGGGGGGGGGGGGATAAAACTGCTTTATTTATTCAAATGTATGAGAAAGAAAATGCATGTTATTTTATATTCCTACCATCTGAATCCCACGAAGCGATCCAAGACAGAGAGCGGGAATTTCTAATTAGCGCATTGTTGATCTGATGGTAAATGTGAAAGCCGGAATTTATGCATGAGGTAACCTTTGCATCATAACTAATCTTCTTCAGCGGATCCTCCCACTCAGAGTCTCAGATTCCTCCAACAATATATTGATGGTGTTGTGCAGGGGGGGCATTATGCAGCAGTTTGTCTCCTACCAAAGGATGCCTGGTATCATTCACAGCCTCTACAATGTGACTGATTTTTCTTTATGCACTTCTTTATCCTGCTCTCCACTTGCCTGTTTTGAGCAGATAATAAGCACGGAGGGGGGGGTGAAACGGGAGTGTGCGTGTAGGGGAGGGGGGAGGGGTGACGGGGTGGAGTGGTAGGTGTTAGCATAAAGTAGCAACTGCCTCAACAGGCGTTCCTCTAGGGCAAAAACAAAAAAAACTTACGTCTTGAATCCATCGTGATTTATGTGTTTGCTACGAGCCGCTGTGGATTTAGAATCTGTGAACACTAGCATGATCTGAAATCCTTGTAGAAGCAGCCGTTTTCAGCGCTGTAATGAATTTGCATGTCCTTCCCTCAGGATGAATTGCAATAAGCTCGGGTCCTTACATTTCACGTCGACTGTCATCCCTCCGCAACGCTTATTTGCACATTAGCGAGGCTTTATGGCCAAATATCTGCCTGATAAATCCTGCACTTTGTGCTAATAAACACATATCAGCTGCTGTCCATGGTAAATAGATACTTTGACTTAATGCCAGCTCGATTTCAGCGCCGTAAAACTGTCTTTCGGGGTATTTTCTTGAAATTTTCATTGTACTAAAACCACTGCAGAGAATAATTTTAGCGTAAAAAACAGGGGGAAAAAAATTAACTCATTCATCTTACTGCTGTATTGTAATGTTTAAGTTTAATATTTCAGACCTTTCAAAGTCTCCATCTCTAATAAGTTTCTTCATATTTTACATTTTTATTGGTTTTATGGTGGTCCAAACAGAATAGTGCACCCTGACAAATACATACAGTGAAAAAACAGTTTCAAGTTTCAGACAACGTGGAGACATTTGCATTTCAGTTCCTGCTTGTTGGATTCGAGGAGTACTAACAGCATCTTATCTCGGGTAAGGGATTCAATAGTTGTTCAGTAATCAAGACAATCACAGCCAGCAGTTGTTTCCTGGAATCTGCTTAACACTTCCTGATAAAAACACGAGGAGGTCACTTCAGGGTATCCTTTACCCATTGATTACCATTAGTTGCCCAGGCACAGTCTGTTCAGACGCTGCTGTTCTGCACCTTCTATTAAAGGAAAACCAGTGTTTGTAGAGGCTGGTTCAATAAGTGCAACTACTGTAGCACTCACCACTCTGTAAGGTTTATTCTGAAGAGAACAAAAGTTTGTATGAAAACGTGAAATAGTGATTTATGAAATGTGACTTTTTCATTGTACCTCTCCTGACACTATGAAAGGCAACGACAGGAGAAAAGCCAGTGTGCGCTCCCCTATAGCAAAACATCATCAGCCAGAGAACAGATTTTAATAATACATAATTACTGGATGTACATGGAGTCATCTCACATCAAGTGCAAACATAGGATTTTTATTTAAAACTTTGGCATTAACTGTTGGGAGTCACAATTTTTTGTCTGTTAGGAAAATATCTCACAGACCAGTAAGATTTGAATTAAACTTTCAAGAAATAGTCACTGGACATACATCTATAACTGATTTACTTTTGGAGTTAATCTGATTCAAGATGGCCATCAAACTTTGGTGACCTTAGCAGACACCAACAGATCTATAACAAAGTCAATTTTATGCACAATGAGCTAAAATTTGGTGTGGTAGTAGCTAAGAGTTGTCCCCAGCACATACTCTAAGCACTTATAAATCATGCAACATTTTTGGCCTATAAAAAAAATCAAAATGTGGTGGGCGATCTATAATTCTGAGGATTGCTCATTTCATTTCTGCATTTGTCATTGTTAAAGAGAGCTCTGGTCTAGCCTCTGTTTGCTGAAAGCCCCCATGTTTCTTGTGTTTCCATCCCACACACACACACACCCACACACAAACACACAATCTCATCCCCTCGGTCCATCACTGTAAAAGCCTCTGCCCTTCTTCCTCTGTGAATTTAACAGTTTTCGCCTCTCTTGCTGTCCTTGATCTGGAACCAGCTTTAATTCACTGTCATGACAACGAAGGTCAGAGAGCAGAAGGGGGGGTTTAGACAAATGCCTTTAAGGTGTCAGTTTCCACTGTAAAAAAAGACCAGTCATCCTACAGCCTTAACTTTTAAACAAGACAAAGATCAGGGGGATTTATTTCAAAAATAATGAGGGCCATGTCTGCTACGTTAAGCATCGCTGCCATGATGCTTATTTCAGACGACTCAGGTTTAATAAATCAGCCGGGCTCCGTGCAGACCTCCACGCCACGGGGTTGTGGCAATTAACCCCGCTCATATTTCTTTCTAAATAATAAAACAGAAACATTCTGTCACAGCGATAAGGACGCAGGTGTTTGGTACCGGTGATAGGACGCAGCGAACCATCTCCAACGCGAGATCCGATCGGAAGCGTGCGACATCAACGATTCTTGACAACAGCCCCGTTTCTGGGGGTGCGTTCGGAGGCGGGGTGAGGAGAACACATTGCTCCTGGTGTCACACGCGGCGCCGATATCCACGGGGATTACAAAACCCACCATCAGCAGCACTGAAGACATCATTTATAACCCTAAGCATGCTCCTTCGGAGCGGCATGAGAGCTGTACAAACCCCAACTCTTTGAAAGATGTGGTCATTTTTCATGGAGGACAGGATCACCAGACTATTTCAAACGGTAAATAACTTTTCTATAAAGGGCCCAGATAGATTAAAAGCAGCTCCAGCGCTGACAATTTTGGCACCTTCTTCCTTCCTGAATTAAAAATCTAATTACAGTTTTATAATGAATAGAGAGGGGTTTTTTTTCACACTGAGGGAGAACAAACAGGATCTGAGACAGATTGGACCATGCTGAGCGTTTTGCAGCAGGTCCACACATAAATCCTGGCTACGCAGGTGACACGCTGCGCTCCATATAATCTCACGTGTTTCTTCTCTGACTGGATCCTATGAAGTCACGGGTAAGGGGTACATACAACAGTACCAGCCAGATGAGGGGCTGGGCGGTGGATCCTCCATGAACGGGACCTCCTCCTTCTCACATCCTGACAGCAACGTTATCCTTTTATTCATTTTCCATCTCAGTAACACGTGTTCTCTCTCTTCTCTCCCCTCGCTTGATGATTTCTGCCCTTCTTTCTCTATCTCTCTCTTTTTAGCTGACTGCAGCAGAAAAAAAAATATTTCCCATCTCATAAAAAAAAAGCAAACGTTCACAGCTGAACTAGTTCACAGGATAATCTATAATGGTATTGAGTATAAAATAAAGGTAAATAGCAAGGTGGGTGTGCATGGTGAACATTTACACTTTCTGTTAGCCTGGTTAGAGGAGCCTCTGCATTAAAAACACATCACTACTTACCTGTCAATCATACTGAGGAACATCAAAACCTCACATCTGCAACAATAACATACTCCTGGATCTAAGTTTAAATTCCTAAATGTGTGTTTATTTTCTGAAAACAGTATCACATAAGGTGATGGTTCAGATATCGGGAAGTGGGGTTCTGTGGAAAGTATATATATATATATATATTAAATAAAAAAAGGAAAATTTTACCTCATGTTTTGTAACATAAACTGACCATCATATTAATTTTTCAGCTTAGTTCCAACAAATTAAATATTTTAACACATAATTACATTTTTACTGTTTAAAAAATTGTTTTTTTTCTTTTTTATATTACTTGTAAATGCATTTACATCTTTGCATTTACTATATTTTTTCCCCCTCAAGTGTTTATATATTTTTCTGTCTGCTGTTTATGTAACCTTTTGCATTTCTGCCTCATTATGCAAATAAGGTGGGCTGCCCTTCTTGGGTCAGCGCCTCTTTTATTGGTCTATAAAATGAATAGACCAACAAATAAATATAATATTTGCATGAAATGTAATGCTTTAATCAAACAATTAATTATTCATTTTGCTTTTGATTGTTTTTACATTTCAAACAGTGAAATTATGTGATATATTTAAAAGAACCTGCTTGCTATACTTTAAATAAAACAATTTTGCCAACGCTGCAGCTGTCACAAACAAAAAGCTGCAACCTTTTCTCGAAATGGAAGTTGCTGAAAACGTGTCACGAGGACGAACAAACTCAATAAATACTGGAGTTAAGTTCCTGTCAAACGTGTCCAAAAACACAGCCTCTCAGCCCTCGTGACAGCTAGACTGTGACTTGGAACTCAGAGTGTTTTCAAGTCAGAAATGTCAGATCAATGCCGTCAGGAGCCTCGTGGACTGGGAGGGAACGTGTTGTGATGATGATGGCTTTCTGGGTAGCGCATTTTCAGAAATTTGAAAATGGCTCCGTTTTTTTTTCACTGCGGTGCCATTAAACCATTACAGGAGAGGATTATGTAGTTTCGTGACATTACGTTGCATCTTTTGTGTCGTTATTTTCATTCAGGAGCATTAGTGTTTCGCTGCTGTTGACAGCAACAACATTAAAACCTGTTAGTAAGGTTGTGTTATCTTTTACGTTTCCTCAGCTGCACCTCGGGTTCATCATGCGTGTAAAAAAATTAATTTCACTTCTGGAATTAATGGGTGCTGGAACTAGATTAATGAGCCGAATAACAAAAAGGAAGACCGGGTTGTAAAGTTCAATAACTTCCACATCTGTTTAAAGTTTTACAGATATAAGGCTTTTGTCTCACGCCACATCACTGAGACACTGTGAGGTAAAGCTACAGCTAAGATAGATGGGGCAAAAAAGGACATCTGGTTCTAACTCTATATATGGTTGGCACGGTTCAAATCTTTTGAAATGAGGTTTTAAACAATCATTATCTTACCTGCTGTAGATAAACTTTTGAACAAACTCAGTTTGAAGAAAAAATGTACATTCTGATTAGACTGATGAGCATCAGCTCAACTAAAGGGGCCGGAGACATAAATGAGTTGCAGCCATTTTAAAGCTACTCTCTAGATTGATTCATGCAACTAGTATTTTATAAACCTTTACACTGCTATCAGCTTCAGGCTGCTAATTCATCTGTCAAAACCCCCATCTATGCCACTGAATTTAGTCTTTTCTTTCACATAAACTATTTTGTCTGCTTCTTTTTTATCTGTGGACGCTTGTTCACCGACAGGTATTGAGCTCATTTTGGTGCTGTAGGTACTCAGAAAACAGATTGTTATCAACTGTGTTGAGAAAGTGTAATGTAAGTTTCACAATTCAAAATGTAAGTTTCAAAATGTCTGTATCCATGCAAAATGAGGGAAAAATCCATGTAATTCATAGATATTTGTACAAATTGACATGTACGCAGCTACAGTATCCTCACCTGGTACCTTTTTCTCGTGTATATACTGAGCTTATCCTGTAGGCTGTTTATCCAATATGAAACTCATTTAAAGATGATGTATAGAAGACAGATCATCAGCCATGGGGGTCATCACTGGACCGCACCCAACATTCCAGTAAAAAGGTTCTGGATGTAGCCTGAAAGCAGCAGAATGAATCTTACGTTCTGCAGTTCTGTTAACGTGACAAGAATAAATGTAACAAGGCTCAGATGAACAGTCAGGAGAGGGTAATGATTCGGAGCGTGCGTTTGGAAAATTGATAATTACCTAACATTATTTTTTAATACACAATTAAACGGCTAGTTTCTTTCTTTTGGCAGCGACACTTTTGGATCAGAATCAAACACAATGAGAGGAGAGGATGTGAGTGGAACAGTGATAAAAAGATGGAACTTAATTATGAGTCACTTAGTTCTGGTGAAGCAATCAACCCACTAAACTATAACCTGAATGCTGTATTTTCAGATCAAATTATTATCAGCTAAGAAAACATTTAAATGAATCTTGTGATGATGTCACCTTAGAGACACAAATACCAGGAATAAACTCTCAAACTACAAAAACCTACAATGTTTCCAAATTAAAAAAAAAGTTTTTGATAAACAAGAACTGTATTTCTTTCTTCTTTTTTTTTGCCTGTGTGCCGAGCAGCACAGGTGAGTAAAATTGCATTCTTTTATTGCTGCACATTTTCAGTCTTTTTATATTTTATGATTTAATATTTGGAACAGAGAGGCTCTATAAAGGCAGGTTCATATTTGTACCAAGGAAACAAATGTACTTTAACTGTCAACAGTGGTGTTTTCAGGAAAAAAAAAAGATGAAAAATAGGAAGGTTGCTGCTAGCTTTTATCTGAAAACAAGTTATTTTTGCTTCGCCAACAGCCATAATAAAAAAAGGCTTATGCATAACACTTGATTAAATTAACTGTATCCAGTGAATCCAATGAATCAGCTTCTGTAAAAACAAAGCCAACCTTTTCTTTTAACATTTACAGTGAGCCTGCGTGACATTTGAAATGACAGTGTTAGGTGGAGGGATCTTAGGCTGTACTTAAAGGCTTGTTTGTCCAAAGCTTAACAATTCTGATTCTACTTCAGGGAGATTGGGGTGTGGATGTCGCTGCGGCTGAAGGTTATTTTGAGATTTATATGCTGTGATTTCAAAAAGACTTTTTTTCCAAAAATTAGTGAAAGGCACTGCTTATGTTTGAGCCACAAAAACACCTTTTGAAAAGTGACACTTTTAGGACAGTTTCTGCATTCAGATCAGCCGATCGGACAGCTTCTCTGAAATCTATTCTCGCTTTGTTTTGACTCAAACCTGCAGGGGACGTCTGGTGATTGGTGTATTAGGTTGTCAACGATCAGATCCACACTACATCAATAGAAAACTGATGGAAGCACTGAAGTAATTAGTGGTTAGTGGTTAAACTGTTAAACTCTCACTGTCTAAACTTTAGAATATCTCAGTTTTCTAATGACTGTTCACATCTTTTGAAGCATGGCTCTCTGGAAGCCAGTCTGAATTACAAACTGAGTTTGTCTCAATGGAGGAAGTCGAGCAAATTGCACGACCATTTTGAAGTCGAGGTTCGACCTTCTGGTTTTCCTTCCTCTCTATTTACCTAAAACAAGCATGTTAATCCCAGCATTATGACAAATGCATGTAGTCTTTATTAAACAACTTCAAACAAGAAGGTTGCCAGATCAAATCCCAACCGGGGACATTTCTGGGTTTCTTGGTTCACAAGTGAGTTTTCTCTGGGGGCTCTGGTTTCCTCCCACAAACCTAAAATAAGCATGCAACGCTGGATTATACCATGCATGCATGTGTTTGCCGATATAATAAAAACAATCTTAACTTCACATTGTTTCTTTTTTTTTAAAATATACTTAAATGTTCTGAATTGTTTTCTATCCATTGTTAATGTTAAATTTGTTTTGTTATTAAATGTTTCTTTTTTGTTTAAATCAAGACTTTAGTAACATTTATTTTTGTCGAGTCATTTTTTATCACGTAAACAGAGGAAGCTAAAGGAATACGGCTTCAAGAATCAGCCAATAAAATTGGCAGCACATATTAGGAACCGTTAGACGGATGTCAAAATAGTCTGTGTTGGAAGCAATCCCTAAATGAGAGCATTCACATTACAGTGTGTGTGGCCATTCTGTAAAATTCGACCTGGGTCTGGCGCCAGTGTGGAGTCAATCAACACAGATCACAATGCTCCAACAGGAAAATGAATGAGCACATTTGTATTTTTAAATTAATTCACCCAGACTGACTACATTCTTAAGAAATATATGGGTATATTTATACATATACGTTATATATATCAAAATGTATCATTTTTGGGTAAGCATATACATAATACAAACAAAACATGGCTTTTATTCTTAATAATGGATGGATGGAAATAAGACTAAAAATAATCAGTCAAGCGGAGCTTCTTGTATAAGTGACAAACATATAGTGATGGAAAAGGAACCAAAGTTTGTATCACTTTGAAATTAAACTGCAACAACCAGATGACATTAAAAACATTCATCAGTTACCAAGAGGATTACTGATGACCTGAGATTTTACCATAGCATTTTAATTACTCTGCATAATCTTATGTAAAAGTCACAAAAATTGCATCAAAATGGGAGCATCTGGATGTGAAATCTTTCTTTGTTGTTGGGATTCAGACACGTCTGAACAACTGATCAGAGCTTTGTGACAAGGTGCTGTCTTCTATCGCAGCAAGGAGTGTTTCAAGTGATAAACAGGATCTTAACAAGCCATGTTCTCTTATGATTTCTCCAGTTTTTTATGCAGTAAAACAGCAGGAACAGTGGTGAGATCAGTACAGTGATGCACTGAAAGTAGAGTCAAGAAACAAACAGAAGTATCAATCCTATCATACTCCTACTGATACGATCCAACACATACCAGCAGGTATACCAGGGTTAGTATCATATGCTGGTGTAAATTCTCAGTCATCCAGGACATAAAAATTCGAAAAAATAAATAAATAAATAAAATAAGGAACTGGACTTCTGTTATAAGGTTTATTGGCAAGAATTTGGCAATATTTTGCAATATATTAGCTCCAAAGAACATGACGGCGCTGAGGTACAATCAACCACGACCTCTGCAACACATAAAGGTCCTGATTGAAGTGAAGAACAAGGTCAGCAGAGATCAGACCAGGTGTGTGAGACCTCATGTGAGCAGCCTTTTCACACCTGACAATAGTTTTATATTCTAAATGTAATCGCTGTAATGATCGCAGCGCAGCAGGACAAGCAAACAAAGAGAAAGGTTGAATAAATTCACCTCTTTGAGTAGTACTAAAGCTGTGAAGGGATTTCCCCTGAACATTTATTTTAAATGTTGTAGGCTGCTAGAGTGTGGCTCCCTTTTGACAAGATGCCCTGCATTAATGAGGTATCTGACGAACACTCCACCTGCCTTGAAACTGTAAAAACAAAATAAATACAGTTTTCTGACTCTAAGCTGAAGCTGTTCAATAACAATGCTCAGTACCTAAACGTACAACAAACAAAGGTCACTTTAGCTGTGAAAAGGATAATCAAACATTATAGTTTTGCCTGTGCACATAAAGACAGACATGTTTTTATTGTGTGTTCTCTGACTGCACCAAGAAGCCATTTTCCTGCTCATTCATTTGGCCAAGCGGCTCAGCCATGAACGCATTACACCTGTCTGGACCTGCGACACATTAACCTTGACAACACGAGCGAAGCTGAACGTTATCAGCTGACCAGGTCACATCTCAGAGTGAGCCTCGGCCCCGCTGTAAATAATTCATGAGGAGACGGGCTAAGAAAGCAAAAAGAGCCCGGCCAACTTGGGAGCCAATCATTTGGCGAAGTGTACGTACAGCTCTCTCATGCTTATAGCTATTGATTATGTGCCACGATAGCAAGAAGCTCTGCAATAGATTACAAACAAAACAGACAACAAGACGGGCTTAGCTGTCGACGCCCGTTAAGTGTTGACTATATAAGAGAAGCCAAGGAGAGCTGAGAAAATGATGGAGCTTCACCTCGGCACACGAGCTGCTGGATATAAACGCTTTAAAAAGCTCCAGGTTTCCATGTAGGAGCAAAAACGAG
>JARVGW010000161.1:13369616-13383588 GCA_031762495.1 Anablepsoides rubrolineatus
CAAACAATATGCCTGGATATTAAACCCTAACAAGATCAGTAAAAAATACTGAGTGGAGCTATTTTCATTAAGTGCTGCAGTTTTCTGTCAACAGCTTCATATTCTGTAAAACCTTCAATATTTAACAGTCTGTTTAATTTCAGGCCACTATCTTTTAATCTTTCTCTTTAAATTTGTTTCTGAAGGTTTATAGCTTTTGGATGGAAGCCCCCAAACCCCTCATCCTGCTCCAATATTGTTGCTTTTTCCTCGTGCGCTTATCTTTTTATTTTCCTCCCTCTTTTTCTTCCGGGAGCTGAAGGAACATCATTAGAAGTGTTGTGGCAGCTCTTCTGGCCGGGAGCCACTTCCTTTGACATTATAGCAGCAAAGTGTCCAGAATCCCTGTGAAAGATGCAGAGATTTTGGGCCAGATTTTTTTTTTTACCCTTTTTTGGCTCAGCATTAGCATTTCTAAAGAGCAACATTGAAAAGATTTAACTCGAACAATTCATGATTTATCTTGTTATAACACAAAAACACAATTAATAATAATAATAATAATAATAATAATAATAATAATAATAATATTGGTCACTTTATTCATTTTTGATCAGTATTTCTCAGATTCAGTGTTTGAGCAGATCAGGTAGTTCTTTCATTTATTTCTTTGATAAAATTTCAGGGCCACTAAAACTCCCAACAAAAGCTTCCCTGGGGTTTGAATCCAGTAAAGCTGACCTTTTTTTTTTGGTTCTTTTCTTTTCTCATCTATAATTGAAAGCTGGCAAATCTACTTCAGGAAAACTCTGACCATAACCCGACACACAACACTAAACACAGACTCTGAGTCACTCCACTTCATTGTGGACGTGCCTCGTAGGTAAACTTCAGCTTCAGAAAAATGAAGCCATAAAATGAAGGGAAAACAAAATATATATTTTTTTCTCAAAATGTTACATTCATTGTGAGCACCAGAACCTTTTTAAACTTAGTCAAATAAATGTGGGACAACTTTGGGAGAGGTGTGTGATAAATGAAGCCTAGTTGTGATTAGAGACAACAATGCAAACCAAACTTTACAGATACAAAGTCATCCATCCATTCTTGAAGGCAGCAGCAAGGAGACATGAAGCAGCCTTCACCAGGTCAGCCTAATCCAGCAGCTTATGGTTTGCTGTTTAATTACAAATTATTTGCTGGACTGGGAGAGACCCTGTAGTTATATAGTCCAAATTTATCAAACAATGTGTATAACTATCGCGTAATATTTTGGTGAGCAGCACTCACGAGGGTCTTTACAAAATTGTGTTGCAAAGATTTTCCTATTACACACCAGTTATGCAATAGTGATTTAAGCTTACAGAAACTTTGGTCCAAATGTTATTAGGTAAAGGGAAACATAAGTATGGACCCTCTGTATGTTGTACAAATTTTCCATAAATGTTACATTAATTCCTATGTTTCCCTAGTACCTATGTTCCCAGTGCCAAATGGCCAAAGCGGTTAAACCACTGTTCTGTCAATGCTTTTGCCATGTTGTAATTCGTGCTCGTATTACAAAAGAAAGCGTCTTTCTCCAGAAGGAAGTTTGCAGAATAAGTTGGCACATGTAATGCTTTTCTTCTGTCAATCAATCCAAGAGCCAATCCATGGGCAGCAGTCAGCTGACCTCCAAATTGTAAGTGTGCAGTGCTCGGTTCTACCAGCTTAGAACCACCTCAGAGGTGGGTCTGGAAGAGCACGGTAGGAACTGAAATGGAGACACATTTGGCCGAGGCTGAATCATGCAGAATCGCATACAGGTGTGCGAGTGGAGAAGGGGCTTATGTTCTCCGATACCTATGTTCCCTGGTACCTATGTTCCCTGGTACCTGTGTTCCCTCCCTGGTACCTATGTTCCCTGGTACCTACGTTCCCTAGTACCTGTGTTTTCCAGTACCTATGTTCCCTGGTACCTAGGTTCCCTAGTATCGATGTGTTCTCTGATACCTATGTGTTTTCTGGTACCTATACGTTCCCTGGTACCTATGTTTCCTAGTACTTGTGTTCTCTGGTACCAGTGTTCCCTAGTATTGATATTCTCTGGTACCTATGTTCCCTCGTACCCGTGTTCCCAGGTACCTATGTTCCTTGGTACCTGTGTTCCCTAGTACCTATGTTCTTCAGTGCAGTCCCTGAACTGTAATTCAGTATTTTCTTCATTTGTATTAAAATGCTTTTGATGTCAGGGTCAAGCATCTTTCATGACTTTCATAATGTACCCCAAGAACATAGACAGCTGAGATCATAGGTACTGGGAAACAGGGATGATACCCAAGCATAAACATGTCCATTCAAGCAAAAATAAAATTTTTTTTCACCATGTTACATCTCCACAGTAGCAGCTCAGTGAGATAACTTAATCAAAGGTTATTTTTTTTTGCACAAAGATTTGACACATGTAATGGAGGAGTCTGGAACCAAACTGCGTCTCCTCTGATGAGTGGATCTGCTGCAGCTACAGACACTTCTACAGTCGTTACTGCAAAAAATAAATAAATAAAAACATCATACCAGTATCTATGATACCAAATGGGATTTTTTTAAACCAATAAGCATAGGTGCCCCAAAATAAATACAAGTTGTCAGGAAAATAAGAAATGTTAGTCATCCAGCATGACAGCAGGGGGAAGGCTGACACACAGCCCACTGCAGAGACGCTCTCTGCCCTCTGCTTATGAGCTATCTCATTTGACACCTCACATGTACCTTTTAGAGAGTTTTTGCAGCAGAGTTTTCATGGTTAATTTAAGATGGATTTGGCTTTCATTAATTAAAGTAAAGATCTAACCTTAGCTGTCCCTTTCCACCATCCACCTCCTGAAGCTCCTCATTTAGGTAATCAGCTGTGAGGATGAACTGCTTCGTCTAGCACGGTATCAGCTAAATGGACTGTTTCACGCCTGGGTTTTATCATCACTTAGTGCTTACTGTTCAGGAGAAAGGAAGTAATTTATTTATTAAAAAACAAAGTCACAAAAATGGGGGCGTCAAAAGAGGAATAATAGAGTCTCCTTTAAGTTAAAATACTGTACCCAGTCAATATGTGGCGTATGCAGCGTGTCTATCAGTCTAGAGCCCTGTTTTAAAAGGTGTGATAAATCACCGGCCGTCGGTCTGTTTGACAAGAAACAAGGTGATAAGGATGCCTGCTGTAACCTTTCCTGTTTACTCCAGAGACAGGTTTAGAAAAAAACATCTGCAGCTCATAAATGTAAAAGCAACTAATAAACCCCTCGGAACATGGCCGTCACTGACTTTGCAAATGACATTGCCCTGCTCTGACGCACCATCGTGGCTGCAGACAACTAATCCATCCACATGAGAGAGCAACCGGTGCAGCTGGCATCAGGCTGCCAAGTGAAACGTAGGAGTTCCACTTTCTTTGGCAGCATCAACAAGCCGATGCCTACAGTTGAGGATGGATCATCAAAGCATGGGCAACTTGACTGCAAAACATTCGGTGGTACAAACCAGACACTATCTGAAAAGGAACAGAAGTCTGAAGGGAGAGATCATCCAGGGATGACGTTAAAGGACCAGAACACACTCTGCAACTCAACACAACAAGACATTAACCAGAACCACAAAGAATGAAGGACACAGACAGACCTGCTGGTACCTGGGAACAGAACTCAAGCAGGAGAAATGTTCATTATTTTTGCAACACAAGTCAATTTTTATAGTCTGTTAAATGTTGAGAATATAAAAAAAGGTATGGATTGATAAATCCATTTGAAAAATAAAATAAAATAAAATGGGTTTCGTTTTATTTTTCCAACTCTATGTTTTATGATAAAACCACATTTTCACCTGAAGTGTCTCATGGTGGAATAATAAAGTTTAACAGTTCAACTGGTCATTTTATTACCTTGAAGACTGCCTTTTGAATCCTATCATAAATGTCAGAGCTTTAACGTAAGATCTTATCATGAAAAAATAAAGTTTTGACATTTTGGTTCAGATTTTTTAAACATTGTTATGCATAATTTAAGTGTAAAGTGCTTTGGAGTCCATAGGAACTTGATAAAGTGCTATATAAGTTCAGCAGTGCTTTAATGGTATTTAAAGTTTTTTTTTTAAATAAATAAACTTAACAAATGCGATTCATTTAATTATAAATAAACAGTAAATGAAGCATTTCACGTATGAACTCAATACTCAATATTTAATAATGATTATATTTGTGATTTTAGTCAATTAAGTGCTAAAAAATGAAAAGTTGTTCTCAGTATTCACAAAATATATTTCAAAATATATTTCAATGGTCCACAGGCAGGAACAAACATGTGATTTTGTAAAGAGGGAAACACTCTTGGATTAGGGAAATCCCTGATTAGCTCACATCCACATATTACTAAATTTGATAACATTGTTCTGTTTTATTTGTCCAGTTTTGTTATTCTGTTATTTTTACCACCTCACAAAATAAATGGGGCCCTACGAAGTTATAAAACTCTAATTAGCTTTGGGTTTTGATCATAAAAAAGTGGGTGAAAGGATAGTTTAGAGCTTTGTTTCATTCAGCAACACTAACAATAATCTGAGGGGGCAAGCAATAAATTTTTGCTACCTGTTGTGGCGCGATGTGCTGGATAAAGTCTAACCTAAAGCAGCTCAAATGAGCAAATTACAGGAATTAAAACATCCTAACCATCAGATGCCACAAAGACACATTTAGGAGTACATTTTGACATTTTATAGCAGTTGGATTACCAGCAGCTGACTTAAGTGTTTTTTGTCCCATGAGTCAGTATTTCAATATTTTAGCTTATGTACAAAATCTAATCATGTTTACCAAAAAACAGAAACTGAACTTGAAAAATATTACTTTTGACAGACCGTCTTACAAACCAGCCCTTGGATTATGTGCAGGTAGCAGAAATAGAAATGTTTTCTCAGGCTAACTTTTGACAGGTTTTACAGGAGGACAGAATCTGAGCTGCGAGTCATCCTGTCCTCCAGAATAACTGTGTTTACATTCTTGGCATGAAGTCAAGCTCAAGGTGGGCAATAAGGTTCAGCAATGTTGTCACGTCGCCTCTTCATGGATATGTATCGCTGCCAAGTCAAGGTCTGTCTGACCAGCTCAGTAACATTAGGATGCGGCCACTCCCTGCAAGATGGGAGAGAAATCTGTCTGTCCTCTGGGAGCAGGGCTGGAATTTAACATCTTAAAATATTCTAAATGGGGTAAAGCACATTGTTCATCTATCTATTTTCTTTACCCCATTCTCCTTTTTGGGTTTAAGGAAGGTGGTACCTATCTTTAGTGTGCAAAAAGCAGGGGACACTTCAGACAGGTCCAAAGTCCATCCCAGACACACAGGCTGACATTACTGATGTTGGGGTATGGATTGATCTAAATATTGATATTACTGAAAACAAAGTCATGCTACACCAGTTTTTAAATTGTGTCGATAGGCCAAGTAAAACCTGAATTATGATAAAGAATATCCAACACCTATTTTTCTAACTAACCTTCAGAAATTAGTACATTTATTAAAAATTAGTATTTTTACACAGTACAATGGTGCGGGGGAAGATGTTGGCAAATCACCTCCCTGCCTTTCTATGTGGAGTTTGCATGTTCCACTCAGGTTTTCTCTAGGTAAAGCACATCGTATCATTTAAAGATCCGTCAGCATCCATCACTGCTGAGTCAACAGTTTAAAACTGAACCGCTATTGTCAGGGTCTGAATAATCGTGTTTGAACAGCTCTTGTTTAGGGATTAAATCAGGATTAGAACATTTTTACATCCATCAGCTCTGGTAAATTTTTTTTTTATAAAAGTCCTTTTTAGTGGATTAAAAACAGCAGTCCATTTCTTCAGTATTTGCAACAGGATGCAGAATCATCAGTAAATGCTCTGCTGGCAGGTTGACATAAAACCTAACATATAAACAATATTTCATGGAGGTATTTTGTGTTTATGGCACATTTTCTGGTTGAAATACCAAATGTAATGAAGTAGTACAGTCTTGATAAAAGCTGCTATTGACCTTTGTAGAAGGTGCATGCTTTGTTGTTTTTACTACTATAATACTAAAATATCTGCTTTATTCAGCTGTCACAATCCTTCTAAACAAGAAAATACAACCACCTTTTAGCTCCATTGGCACTTATTCACAGAACGCCTGCAGTTTGATACTTATACCTGCCACCATGAAAGGCAGGTATGTCATTGACTATGTGGGTCTGTTAAATTATCTCATGAATCACATGACAAAACTTGGCAATAACTCAGTCTATATTAGAAATATTAAGCTCAGCTTTAGCCTGTCCCAAAGCTCAAATTGATGTAGTGTCTGAGCATAAGTGTGCAAACTGAAATCTGACATTTAAAATCAAGTTTAAAGGCTTAAGCTGCTTTTTTGCATTACAGGTTTAAATAATTTTCCAGCAGAGTAACATCACATCTAATGCATTTTGTTTCTAACCTTGACTAACGAGGTTTTCTGTAAAAAATGCTTTAAAAAATCCCATTGTTGTTGATAAAAAAGGAATAAATTTTTGACTAAATGAAACAGTAAAAATCTCATTGTGTGTTTAAAAGGTTTATTCCAATGGTCCTAATGACACCTACACTATGCTTGATCATGGCAGCGTGGGAGTGACAGAAAATAATCTTGGTGAAAGAAATTTCTCTGTGCTGTACCTTTGAGTAATAAGGTGTAGGCTGAGACAGCAGGAAGGTGTCCAGAAGCTACACACATTAAAATACCTGCAATCATCTGGCAGCGTCTGATAAAAAAATAAACACTATAAATACTGCCGTCTCAGGGGAGAGCTTACTTATGAAGAAACCAGCTGCTTCTGTGCAGAAATGTACTTTTAATTTGAAAAGATTACAGTCTATTGTAAAGAGTCTGTCCTAAAACTGTGCCCGGTCAGAAAATATGAAGAACGTGGTTCAAACTGGGAGCCTGGCCACCAACTATTTTTTTGCAGATTGGCTGAATTAGCTGTAAAAACAAGGCATGATAAATAATGACACTTGGATTAATATGCTATGTTTACCTCATTTACTAAAATGTAAAGCTTAAAATGCATGCATTGTTGTTATCATTACCTGCCATATATAGTGACATACATTCATGTAAATGCCTATAGATTAAACTAACAGGCCATGTACAATACGTGACTGCATTAATATTCACCCCTTCACATCAGTATTTAGTACAATCACTTACAGCTGCAGTCACAGAACTGTTTACCACAACTGGACACTATTTACTTTCTTATTTTATAGATAAAAACTGTCAAGTTCTGTCACATTGTATGAGGATCAGGCTAACTAACTTTGTCTTTAAACCAGTTCTGTGTAGTTTTTGCTGCTTTGGGTTTTTGTCTCACTGGAAAACAAATATTCTCTTTAGACTTAGTTCTTAAGCAGATAACAGCAAGTTGTTCAGCAAAAATTCGCTGTATTTTGCAGCCATAGCATGAGGCTGCCACCACCATGCTTCACAGTGGGCCTGGTGAGTTTGTGAGGATGTGCACAATACTATTAATCACACATGATACAACATGCACTATGATTAATCATCAGAAAAAATGTTAAAGATTAATGTTTGCCTGGACGTCTGTCTGGACGTCTGTCTGTCTAGACGTCTGTCTGGACGTCTGTCTGGACGTCTGTCTGGACGTCTGTCTGTCTAGACGTCTGTCTAGTTGTCTGTCTAGTCGTCTGTCAGGACGTCTGTCTGTGTTGACGTCTGTCTGTCTGTCTGGACATCTGTCTGTCTTTCAATTGCTGTGATTAGTGCCCTGCAAGCTTTAATTTGTGAATATCACCAAACACATGTTTTTCTGACTGCAAAAATGCTCTAATTTGGTGTCAAACCACAGAACTTTCCTCCACTAGACCAAGTAGTTTGTCAAACTAAATGTTCAACAAACTCTAGTGGACATTTAAGTTTGCTTCTACAGTGTTTTTTCTCTCTGCCTCTCTCCCATAAAGCTGCGACTGGTGAAGAACCACCTCAGTCTCACCTCCTGAAGCTTGTAACTTCTTCAGAGAGGTCCCAGGTGTCTTGGTGGTCTCTCCACGCGGCCACCCAGTTTGTGAGGTCGGCCCTGCTCCTAGTAGATTTACACACATACCATATTCCTTCCACTTCCCGATGATGGAGTTACCAGAACTCCAGGGGATGTTTAGGGTCTTTGGAAATCCATTTTTATCCATCCCCCGAGATGTAATTTTCAGTAATATTTTCTCAGAGTTACTTGAAGTGTACTTTTATCTTCGTGGTGTTATGGCAGCCAGGAATACTGATGAACCAGTGAATAAACCTTCCAGACACAGGTGTTCCTGCACTGCAATCACTTGAGACTCATCCACTGCCCTCAGGTGATTCCTATTTCACTAATTGGGAGATTACTAGCGCCAAGTGGGTGGACCTCTGTTGTCCTTTAAATGTGGTGAATATTTATGCAATCACTTACCAATATTACAATTTTACTTATTTTATTTTGTGAAAAAGGTCAATTTGCCTAGAATGTAATTGATCTATGACAAAAATTAAAGGGTTAAAGGAGGTGAATAGTTTTTTAGGTACTGTATCCAAATTAAAAACATTAAATTAGATGTTTGATTTTGTTGCTTGTATATTTTTATCCAGTTGTTGGAGGAGATGTCACAAACACACGCTGCTAAAACATTATAACACAGCAAAATTACTGTTTTTCCCCTCATATTGTGCAGCATCACAGTGTCAACAAATACCACAAAAAAAAAGAAAAAGGAAAATCTAAATCTTGTGCACATTAGTCAGTTTGACAGACACACACTTTCCTGCCGAAGCAGAAGTCAAAATAATTGTGTTGCTGAAGATGGTGACACCCTCAGGAGCCAGTGACACGCGCTATTTACTCCGATGCATTAAGAAATTAAATAAAGACAGTCAAAGCTTCTTGGCGTTCGCAGAAACCCCCACTAGCTTCAGCTGAAAACATCAGGTTACCAAGGCAACAGATGTCTGAAGGGCATTCTTGCTCATCCTCATAAAAGTAGGAAAGCATCACACTCATACGTGTCGTCGAGGAGCTGAGGATTGCCTTATCCGCGATTTTTCTTTCTTTTTTTTACGTATTTTTGTGAACGTGTAAAGAAGAATTTGAGTTAAATATTTATCTGCATGTGCTCCCTGCACCTTTAAAAACATTTTATACTCACATGACTACAATTTGACCCATGTATACCTAAAGCTTGGAAAATAGATTTTTTTTACTTTAACAAGATCTGACCTCTCAGACTAAACCGTTTTCTTGTCCTTTGCCAGCTTTTATGTGAAAACAGCAATTTTTTTTGTTATATTTTACAGTTTTTAAACAGATTTTCTCTTCATCGTGATTTAAGGTCTCAGATGTCTGACATTTCCGAAGTGTCTCGCAACCTGCGGACGTTCTGTCTCTCCCGTACAGCTGGTGCTAAAATGAAGTTTTAGTCTCAGGGAAGGCTGACATTTCAGAGCTTTTCCGTCAATCCGAACTGTCAGAGACGACATGAATGACACGCAGGAAACGGTTTAGGAGAGAAGGTGAAAATGAGCAGCGGGGTGGTGGTGGTGGGGGGGGATTCTAATTTTCACAGCCTCCTAGTAATTATTGATTCAGCTTTGGAGAGAAAAAAAGGGGAAAAAAACAGCTCCTTAAAATCGATATATAGTCGGATTAAACCTAGCAGTACTATAGTAAAAGAGAAAACACGTAGATTTAAAGATGCTCCAAAGCAAAAAAGAAGAAAGTAACTGGATTTATTATTTTTAGAGTGTGATTCTGTGAAAACTGATCCGTTTTTCCCCCAAAATAATACACAGCACATAAGACTGTGTTCTAAAAGTGCCTTAAATTAGAGTTACAAAGTTCTTTAATTCATTTAAGACTGATTAAAATACAACTGAAACAAAAATATTTTAAAAAAATACCAAAATGACCTCTGTTGATCTAAGAAGAATTTAAATCGGGAAGCTGTGCAACAGAGAGAAAACAAGCTCTTTCAATTTTCTTTCCACATTTCTGCTCAAATGGGTTTAAAATATTTACACTCCCTGGAAATTACTGAGATGTGCACCTTTATGAGATCCTCCTTGATGGGATTTATCTGTGAGAGCAAAGCTACAGGCGTACGAGTCAACTGCTGCTGGGCTTTTAGATGAGCGATTTCAGATCTGCGACAGGATTAAGAATAGTGACTCCACAGAAAAGAACATAAGGAGGTATGCAGATGAAGATAAAATTGATTAGTTGCAATTTGATCTGAGAACAAATAAACAGTGAAACTATCCAGGAGATCTCTATGATGAAAAATAAAAAGGACAGGATATTGTTTTATTCACCTAATCTGACATGATTCCTTTCAGTTATGTAAAAGTTCATAAGAAAGTGTTTGTTTGAAACTTTTATTTTTGAGGAATTGGAGCCAATTTTAGGATCTGTCCACACAGGAGTGTTTTAATAATTATTTAAAAAAAAGGTTTTCAATTGTTTTAGCATTACAGCCACACAAGTACAGCATTTTAGGGGCTTCAGAAAATGTTTTTAATGGGTTTAAGATAGGCTTGTGAAAAATCATACCATGTGGAGCTAACTGGGGGAAGGCAGCATAGATACAAGGTTCAACTTCTGTTGGATGGAACTGGTTTGGCTTCGTAAGCTCTGACCTTGAGCAGATCTGGGCCACTTGCAAGGTGCACAACAGCAAAGTGAAGACAACACAGTAACACTACGAACTTATTTAATCACCTGAAACACCGCCATAAACCAAGGAAACTGACTGAGGGCACAATATGGGCTACAGCAAACTCTCCTTTAGTGATTGGTGGAAACAAATCCACTCAGCAGAGAATCAACGATGCTCTCAGTCAATCTGTGCCAAGCATCAAAAAGCTGGAAGGAGAGAATGTGAGCCGGGGCTGTAGTTAAAACAATGAAGTTAGTTTGACTGATGATTTGTAATTATAATTTTAGAACACATGGTGGCTGATTTAGTCAAAAACTATGCAGGAGCAATTGTCATCTATTGATCATCTTATTAATTGTTATTGACTAAATGCCATACATAATTGTGATTAATTGTTTTGCCAATATTGCCTAACCCTGGTTCCAGAATTAAAAAGTTCTGGCATGTCACTCTTGTGATTTTGTGAGGACGGACAAAATGCAGCCTTTTGAAAACAATGATGTCATAGCCCCCACCTCTAATTAAACCTACAACTCAGAAGGCGTCCTCTTCTTCTTGTTGTGTTTACAAGGCATGGGCGGTATGACAGTATTATGGTATACCTCGTTATAGAAATATGGTGAGGATATTTAAAAATTATGAGGTATATTAATCACATGAGGCGATGCGCCAAATTTCCACAATGCTGCTATGCCCTGGTAATACATTATATTGTGGTGTTGTCTAGGGGTGCACTGATTGCAGTTTTCTGATCGATCACCCATCTTTAAAAAGTCTGACCTGCTGATTCAGATTTTGGCAGATACTGTCACCTTCATTGTTCCCATCTTCTTTCATTGAAAAACATTGAACAATACTTTTGAGACAATAAAAACTTGTTTTAACTGGACATGAGGTAGTGCTCATAGCAGAGTAAAAGGGGAGGAGTCGTTGATTTTCAGACCTATGTGAAGGTAGATGAGAAGCCAAGATTTTCCAGCAATCTTATCAAAGTATCGGCCGATCTCCAATCTCCCAAAATTAAGGAAATCTGTGCCAATAAATTATTTATCGGTGCACCCGTCTAAAAGTAATACAGCTGTGTGAAAAATGTTAATACGACCCAACACCCTAGTGCTTAAATCCACGTCCAATATGTAAGCTTGTATTTTCATGGCAGTGTTACAAAGCCACATATAGACCTGGCATAGTTAGTTCTGCATTTTGGACTGTTTGCAATGTTTCTGTGTGGGTGAAGTTATTTTTGGAAACAGTGCCATTGACGATACAGAAAAGACGCATTTTGGACAAACATTTTTCATTTAGAAAAGGTCCAAGACAAGCAGCTACCTTCAGACTAGATCTTAGCACTTCAATCCTGTCAAACCTAAACTGAATTTCTCAACAGAGGTCGTACAAAGAGCTATCTACAGCAGGTAAGATAATAACTGTTCATGACCTTTCTCAAGATCCCCATTTTAAATTGGCCAAATTACCTCTTTAACCCAGTTTTGGAAACCTCATTGTCTTGCTCCAATCTACTTGTCATCCTCTGTCACAGCGTAGAGATAACCTGTAAATTTCCCCTCAGAGCATATTGTTCATGACTGATGTGATTGTGGCTCAGGCTTCAAAAGATTTAAGGGCTTTTATGATTCCAGCCTGTCAGCTGTTATTATCATCATTAGATGGTTGCTTTATGCTTCAGTCCAGCCTGACTAGCACCATGGATCTCGGCACATGTTCAAATCTCCAAAAACAAGCATACAGTATTGTCTGTCTGAACTGCCAACCGGCTGTCTAAAGCAAAAAGCACAGAATAACAAAACTGTACCTTTTTCTTTCAAACACAATAGAAGATATTACCCTCATTTCTTTCGTAATCACTTGAGATCTTTTGCTTCTTACTGCATCATGCTTCACAGTGCCTGAAGGAACAATAATGCAAATGCAAACCCCTGCAACAATCTGCCTCTGTCTCTGCTTCATGGTTTATTTGACTGCAAGTGCACACAGAGCACAAGGAAGAGCAAATACAAACAAATTCTCCGAGTCATAAAAGCGCAGTCCGTTTGTCTTTGACTCTCGGAGAGAATAAACACCCTCCCTTCATCACCTCCCTGACACCTCTTCAGCTGGACAATAGATCTGCTTTCTTTTTACAGTGAGACGAAATGGAAGGAGGGGAGGCGCGCTCCCTATGTCCCGACAGATGAAGAGGCTGGCAAAGTCATTTACTCGTGGTCACACTCGCGAGTCCAGGGAGTCATTGTGTTATGAGCCTCGCGTCGTGCAGACGGCGAGCTGGCTGCGGGGAGCTCCACATGGTGCTGCGTTACGTCACGTTCAGACGTGTCGGGGAAAACAAAGCCATGTGCAAAAATACAAAACAAAAAGAAAAAAGACATTGGTGCTTTGGGCAGGCAAAAAAACCAGAGATGATAAAGGTGGAATTATCTCCGGTGTTAACGACATCCTGCAACCTTAACCTGGAAGATGTCCGGTCAATAAAAACCAGAGCGTGGCCTCTGACTCGAGTGGAAATTATTAAAAGATTAAGCTGAAATTCAAGCACCTTCAAAGCTCTTCCTCCTCCATCAGTTTCATCTTAAAGAGTAGAGAACGAAACAAACTGAGGATCTAAGCAGAATTATTGACTTCTATTATGAAACTGTCTTGGCTCTAATGGTCAGAAAGCTAATGAATTCTGTGAAAAGGTAATAAACAATATCTTACCTGCAGCAGACGTTTCTATTAACAGCCTCAGTTTACAGAAATGCTTTATTTCTGAAAGGAATGATGAGCTAATGGCTAGTGTGAGTGTATCTACCATCTTAAAAACACATTTTTTTGTTTGTTTTGCCACTGAGATGAACAGGATATAGTATGTCAGTTATGTGACAAAATTGGGTAAAATCATCTGTATTATGTCCAATTTCCTAAATATTTAGACTTTTATTTCCACTTATCATATTTGTAGGAGAAGCATATCAAAGACACTTTAAGACAACTGCAATTTCAAAAATTTTGTAGCAGTTTAAATTAGTGGTGTACCAATAAATCAACCAGCCAATCGTTCAGCCCTGTTTATTTTTGAAGATCAGCCCACTTACTTGAGAAGCCTCCACAGAGGTCTGAAAATCAGCCTTCTGCTGTGCTGAGAGGGCTGTTGTTCAGTTAAAACAAGTTTGTATTATTTCAAAGGTATTGTTCAATTTTTTTTAAATAAAACAAGATTGGAACATTAAAAAGGCATTTCATGACTCAAAAATAGTCATTGGACAAA
>JARVGW010000161.1:13409610-13442489 GCA_031762495.1 Anablepsoides rubrolineatus
AAGGTAGAAATTTTGATGGAATGTGCGTTTTGCTGTCAGCTGAAAATGCTGCTAGCTGCAGGGCATCTGTCTGTTTTGTCCTGCAGTAAAACACCTTCAGAGGCCCCTTCTGGAAGCTCTTGTGTGCTTCTTGGGACGTTTTGGTTCATGTTTAAGCATTTAGAAGTGAAATGATCCAGTGAAGATAGTCAGGTTCATAAATAATATGACATCGACACAATTCTCATTTTTTTGTCTGTAAACACCACCAGGGTGGATTGAAAATTAAACCAAAAAGATGTGCTTCACCTGCAGACTTTTAGCTTTAATTTAAAGGGTTTAGATCTAAATCTGGTGAAAGTTGTACAAATTACAACAGTTCGCAGATGTTGGGTTGCAAATTCTTTGCAAGGCAGGTGAAGTATCTTGTCCAAGGACACAAAGACTGAGACGGCTTGAACAAGGGATCGAACCGCAGCAGCATCCAAAATACGTCAGAAACTCACCCAAATGAGCAAATTCCGTAAGATTCCACGTTTTATACTGGATTCCATTTAATCTGTGATTTGGTTTGCAATTTCTGCATTGCAGAAATCACAGGGCTCTACATATCTCAGTCCTATTTGAATTTATTTTTTACACACGTGGGAAATTTTCCCATGTACCCCCTGTAATATGCTTGCATACCCCTGGTTGGGAATCACAGCTTTAGACAGTGTAAAGGACTGAAGGAACTGTCCAAGGTCCTGAAAGTGCTGGAATGTTTCAGAACTTTAAGCACTGTAGGCAAATGCTAAGGGCGTCATCCATCTAGGGTGCCCACAAATGGGGGCCTACCAATTCTTTTTTTATAAGTTTTTATCAAAGTATATTTGATTTATTCTATAGAATTATCACTGGTTTTGACTTTGATTAGGATTTCAGATAAAGTTCAGGTTAAAGTCTGGCTTTCAGTGTTCTACCTTTATAAAATACTGATTTTATGTTGTTTTAATAATCTTGCAGTCTTGAGTGGATCTTTTACAGAATATTCCAGGAAATATACCCCTGGACACCCCTAGAACTGCTTCACTCCACAGCTGCTCTGCCAAGCATCTACAGCAACTGTCTTCCTTTCCTGCTTGCTCTTATAGGGCATTTTCCTTTCAATTTTGTCTCCAGCAAGTAAAATGCTCAATTTGATTCAGGTCAGGTGATTGATTCGGCCATTGCATAACACTTCTTTTCCTTAAAAACTCTTTGGTTGCTTTGGTAGTCTATGGTCATTGTCCATTTTCTCTGTGAAGCTCTATCCAGAGTTCTGAAGCATTCGGCTGAATATGAGCAGATAATATTGCCCCCAAACACTTCCGAATTCATCCTGCTGCTGTATTTTAAGTGTACGTGAGGCCCTTTGGCTTTGGCTCATTTCCTGTGAAGGCCATTTAAAAAAAAAACACATTTTAACTGTGTGCCTTAACTTCACCCCATTTCACAAGTTTACTGTAAATTACACACTGTATGTGGTGCTCGGGTTAACTGAGAGCGCAGGGCATCAAAAAATAAAGAAAAAAGTTTTGATTTTGGCTTTATTCCATCTTTTCTTTTGGTCTACACTAAAAAAGGTCCCAGATTTAATGAACTCAAAGGTTAATGTGTTTGTGCGATGGATGGAGGGTGGAGGACCCAATAACAGGAATAATCTAAAGGGAAACAAGGATGAAGGCTGTTTTTTAGCTCACAGAACAGGTTTACAATAAAACACAAAGGTACCAACAGATTCCAAACTTGATGATACATTTATTACTGATTACACCCCCCTCATCCCGAAGCATTGTTGTGAAGTTGTGCTGAAATGGTAAGGGGTTCTTAAAGAGACAGAGGCCAATTGATCATTTTTTTATGCAAAGTCAGATTTATTTTTGATATATGCAGAGTTTTAACAACAACTGAAGGTAACAGTTACTTGATTGTGGCGTAGAACTGAACTATGTGACTGGAAAATACATATTAACCCCTTTAAATGAGTTTTATGTTGATTCTTCTTGTTTTGCTTCATATGCAGACGGTCTAAATGGAGAGAAAACAGGGTTGCATGCACCCAGGGTTGATTCGATCCAGGGATGCTGCTATCATGGTAACACGCTTTAGTGAGCTGAGCCTCCGGGGACCCCCATCCCAATCTCTGCTTTTAATGATAAAGTGATGAGGGTAGTTCGCTCCTCCTTTCTTCCTTATTGTCCCTCTGTGACCCGAAGAAAGCTATCCTCACTTTCATCTCCTCTTTGCCTAGATTACTCAGAATCTCTCTTAGTCCTCTCGTAACCTGATTTCACTAGGCTTTCTGCAATTAGTGCAACTGCTTTGCTCTTGACCAGCGGAGAAAGTCAAGATCATTTCATCCCTAAGTGAGTCTTGAATTCAGAAAAAACACAACTCCGACTCTTTCCCCAACAACAAACCTTAGAGCCACTGTGGCCTATAGGTGCTTCCATTCAATTTCTTTGTGTTTTTAATCTGGTTTATTTTTTTCTGATATTAGAAAGCATGCACTCCTTCCCAACAAACAAGCTGTCAGTTGTTTATTCCTGAAGCTGTTGCTCACTCCAGCTGCACTGCTGAAGGTAAAGACTGCAGTCTGATGCGGCGTGAAATATTTACATCTCGACTTCTTGAGTTCCTCTCAGTGAGCTCCGACTGAACGCCAACTCTATCTCTCGCGCTCCCATCTGAAGTCCCGCCACGGTCGGGTGTTTTCCTGCGAAACAGCGAGCACAGCTTGATAAGGCTGCTCAAACGCCACGCCTCGTATCTGCAACACGATCAGGGCAAAGTGTGTTTTTATTTAAAACGAAGCAAACCTCTCCAGTTCCCATCAGAAGGCTGGATTAGATCCATCTGCACACACACACACACACACACCACACACACAGCAGCAGCAGAAACACCTGCCGCATGTGAAATATTTTGTTCTTGGTTTGAGCTATAACGCCTTATTTTCTTATTTGCTGACCTCACCGGAGGACATTTTTAATTTTAGATTTATAAAAGGTGCATTTATATAACTACATTATATGTTTTTAAGTATGTTAAGTGTTTCTGTGGGTTGAAGCTTTGGAACAAACTAAATGTGAAGCAGTTTGAAACACGATATAAAATAATGATTATAGATGAATATCAGACTTAAATTGTCACCTAATGTTACTGTTAATGTGACTGAATTATGTGGCATTGTCTTAAGATGACACTCTTTACTTTATGGAATGCACTTTATTTACCAACAAAGTGAGGACATTTTTGGGAAGTACGGATATTTCACTGGTCCCCACTTTTTTTTTGCAGCTCTACTGCTCTCTGTTAGGTTTAGAGGTATGATGTGAATTAGGGTTAGGCATAAATGCAGTTACACAAATGAATGGAAGTTACTAAAATGTCCTCAGTTTGTTGCAAATACAATAATGTGTGTGTGGGGGCACGTTTTTTCTACATTGTAAAAAAGATTTTCCAGAAAAACGCAGCCTCGTGGGGAACAAATGTGCATTTGCCTTTGATAAATAGAAATAATAAATGAACTATAACCTACAGAAAATGAACTTTTAATCCTGCAGATGACAGGATGAATGTGGTAAAAATGAGTGGTTCTGCTCTTGCACCCAGTGTCATCATTTAGCATTGCTGTTGTGATGTTTGCAGAGGGTCTGTAACATTGGTGGGTTGATCAGGGATGGATGTTTCTTGTTGTGATATTTTGGGTCTCCAGCCTGACTGGCCTCATTTCTAATCAAGAAATAAACATTTAGCATGTTGGTGATGTTGGGAAAACATATGAAATCATCACAAGAAAATGAGTTTTTCTATTTCAAACTAAATAAACACAATATTTCACAAGAAAAATACATTTTCCTAACATCATGGCCTGTTTTAGCTTCTTTTAAACTTTTTTATAAGAGAAGCTAAATGCCTGCTGTAAACTCAAAGAAAAGATTTTTAGATTTATTTAACCAAGTTATGTAAATAATTTCCACTGAGTTGAATTAATTCAATATTTCATTATAAATTATATTTTAAAATAATGACTGAAAAACAAATTTGATTTTAACATTTATTGGATTAATTTTATTTTTATTTTTTTGCAGGGTTTTTCTAATCTTCCCTCCAGCTTTCTGAGAACCCCACTTTGAAAAACACTGCTGCGGAACACCAGACATTTTTCCATGAAGACCCCACCTAAAGGAAAATACTCACCTGCTGTCCACACTTCTGCTTCACCTGGATACACTGGACCCTCTTCTGCACCCTGATCCTCCTAGAACCTCTAGAACCAAACACCCAAACCTAGAACTATATTGCACAGGGCAGAGGGTTAAATCAAGTATGGAAGTGCAACGCCAGGGTAACACATTTAACTTAAACAAAACTAAATGGAAAACAGTTTATAGCCATCTTTTAGTGGTCAGTTGTCAAAATGCCCCAACCTTATTTTGCCCATTATTCCCATTTAATGCATCTAAGCCCCAGATTACCCTGAATGTCCTCAAGATTTATTGTCTAAATCCACAAAGGATGCTTCCAATTCGTTTCCCTCCCATTATCACTTTGCTTAAATGGAAGCTTTCACCTGCTGCTGCTGTTAAAGAAAATCTATATTTATGGCGATCTATTGTGCAGCTTTTGTTAAAGCTGTGCATCATTTGAAAGCATTGAGTGACAGAAAGAAATTTGCCTCTTGCTGCTCGGAACACAGTAAAGCATTAAAATGTGACCATTAAAGTAACGAATCAGCTGCAGGGGTTCACCTAAACTCTCAGATTGAACACTTTCAAAGGTGTTGCTTTGCTAATATCCATGTTCAAAATCATCAAGGTTAAACCTGGAAACTAATGTACTTTTAATTTAATGGTATTTTACTTGGCTTTGCAATTATTCCAGGACCTTTTTTTAATCGTATGCTGAGCTGTATAGTTAGGGATTAGCCTTGGCCTATTTTTTTTTTTTCTCATAGAAGCTTTGCCTCATATGTTTTATTTTTCTTTATTCATCCTGTTTCTTTTTCAGTTCTTTATTAAAGCATCATGGTCCGCTGTGAGCTCACAGGAGCCAAACACACACATGATAATTTAATCTTAGGCTATAATACAAAGCTCTGCAAAGCAAAGAGGGGGGTGTTTTAGTCAGTGTGTGAGAGAGAGAGAGGGATTGGCTTCTTCCACTCTCTGTTCTAGTCCTTTTATCGTGTTATTTTATTTACAGATGACCCACCGTCTCTTTGCTTTGTGTAAATGAGATCAGTTTTCCCTCTCTGACCGTAAATCTCTCTGTCATCGTCTCGCAGCGTCCACTCAGGTTGATTGGTCCTTTTGGTTCACCAGGAGAATGTTTTCTTTTTCCTTGCATTTTATTCTGCAGCTCCAAGTCTTTGGTTCAGAAGCACTTTGAGAAAATCACTTCCTGCATCCACGGCGATTGTTTTCCTATCAGCGCCTCGCATTCAAAATGAATAAACAGCTTTAGGAAAAACTCTTTGCTTAAAAGAAGCAGAAAAAAAAGGGATGCTGGCAGCTTTTTGATTTGTTTTTATTCTATTTTTGTGACAGGTGTGTGTGTGTGTATGCAGAGTGTAAAATGCAGTGTTTTCCCAACATGTTTTGAACATGATTCGAGGCGTTCTGACGTGTCACACACAGCAGAAATCTGGTGTAAATAAAAAGAATAATTTTAGACTGTAAGTGTCACAGGGCAGCAGGGGGCGTTGTGTTTCACAGCAGCGTTAGAGGGACCTTTACGTTTAGATTTTCAGGTTTATATTCTGAGTAGGCTACATGTTTTATAATTTCAGTCTATCTGGCTGCTCTGCAGTGCTCTACAGCTGAGCACTGCTAACAAATAATAACTGAGCTCTACGTGGTATTTCCTGCACAGAAACAGTGTTTTAATATGTCCTCTGTACTACGTGTACGACTGTCTAAATGTGAAATACATACAAATATAATATTAATAATAAAAGTAAGAGTTTTAATCTGCTACGCTGTGGTGAGTAGCTGCCATCTTGAATTCTGAACTTTCCCACTTTCAGACAGGGAATTTAGGGTAAAGTTTACAAGCAGTACAACTGGGCCACAGTAAAAGTAGCCAGCGGAAATGCAGTGAAATGTAGATTTTACTTTACTTTGGAACCCTGTGCTCCTCCACCTCGAGGTTGGATGCCGTCATTTCATGGGTAAAATAATCAACATGCATTATGGGAGATGTAGTTTATGATCAAGGCTGACTTTAAAGCACCTTACGCTTATTTTAAAGCTTATTATTATTTTTAAAGCTCTCACAGGCCACATAAAATACTGTGGGGGGCCACATTTGGCCTCAATGAATTTGACATGTGTTGTACAGCATTCATAGATATAATAAAGTTTTAAAATGCGTGGTGCACAATATAGCAAACACCTCATTGTGTTTGTCTCAGTTGACCAAATCTCTCACGCACCTATTGGTTCCAAAATCAGACCCCTGTGTCATCAGCACCCACTGCATCATGGGTAAATGGACCTTATAAGCGATGTGACCCTTATCAAACTAATTGTGCTGAAAATGCTCTTTGAAGCTTCTACGAGACATCTGTGTCTGCTGTCACTTACTGTTTTGACTGACACCCCAGCAACTGCCTGATAACAGTATCACAGCACTTACGACGCCACCTCTTCTGGTGTTACATGTTCAGTATTTATTGCTGGTCTGGATGTGAACCAAATTTTGTCCAAATGGATGCAATGACCCTTTTTTTCTCTAGGTCTTCCTGTTTTTTTTTTTATCTGTAATTGTATTTATTTATATTAAATGTAATTCCTCAGCTGTAGATGTTTGCTGTAGCAGTGAAATGAATTCCTGTCTGTGATGGCAGAGGTCACTGTTTCATCTCTTTGTTGCGTAAATAAACATTTTTGTGCAGCGTTCACCTGAATGAAAGAAAAAAAGAAAATTCTGTAGATGTTAAAGTAAAAATAATCCCATGATGGTTAATGCAGCCTTTCATGCACAGGGTTTGTACTTAGTGTAACATTATGGTCTAAAGGCTTTTTCGGTTTAGGGACAAAGGGCAAAATATAGGAGTCTTTACATTTAACTAGTCCTCATGAGAGGAACTGGACAGATCATCTATTAGATTTGTGCCCAAAGTGACCTTGGTCATGTCTGAAGCAAGAATATAAGACAGGAGAACTGACAGAGAATGTAAATCACACGGCCCACTTGCTGATTAGAGTGCCATACGCAGTCAGACCGGACGAAATATCGAACCCCATCCAAGTCCCGCGGTGCAAAAAGTGCCACAAATAATGAAGGCTCCCACCAGGAGCAGCTCTCTGCAAAGACTGACAGGTTAATGCACTGATTTTAAATGCTGAGTGTCCTTCGTAACGAGACCGAGTGCAGAGTGCACTCTGAGTGACTCGCCATCATATCGGATATGACAAACTGACACTGCAGCTGGGAATACCAAATGTTGGAGGGGTCGGGCTTTTATCACTTGGAGGTGGCAGAAATATGAAGAACCAAATGATGGCAGCAGAAGTTTGATGGTGGCCACTTGCATCTAAAAACTTCCTTATACATAAAGGCCCAAGGAAAATTAGACAAGATGAGAGAGTGAGGTGGCTTTTTGCAACGTGAATAGTCACTGGTTAGACCTCTGTGTTACTGTGTTGAAGAAGTGGTTTTTGAGTTGCATGGCTGCGTCAAACCAGTCAATAAAAACTGTAATATCGCTGATAAAATCTCTCAAATTAATCAACAATAAAAAGAGTAGCGTGTTTCTTCCTAAATATTATATTTTTGCCCCCAAACCTCTGAATTTATTTATTTTATTGTATTTGTTTAATCATTATTTTTTTATCTTTGTGTTGCTTTTTATTTAACTTTTTTTTTTTTTTTACTTTCTCTCTCTCTCTTGTAGCTACATTGATTCTGCATGATGTATTGATTTGTAATACGATTCTGCATCTCTGATATATTTAATATTTTTGCTGTTTGTTTCTTTAAATGAATCTTTACAAATGCTGAGAAATGTTTCACAAAAAGAAATAAATAGCCTCCATTATTAAAATGAACTAACTTAGTGTTGGCGTGTCACCATATTGAATACGTTCCATTAAGTTTGAGACGCTGAAATGTTTTGCAAACATTTGCTTTTAGAATTGGAACCATTAGTTTTGTAAATGCTTCGTTGTGTCATTGAACTCTAATGATCTCTGGTGACTGCTGTAATAATCCAGCTCAACTCAAAATTACAAAGCACAAAATCATTCAGTGTTTAACAGGAGGAGACTTTTTTTATTTACATGAGTTTTGAGTTATTTAGTAAAATGATCACACAGTGTGTAAGAAGATGGTCAGTTCTGATTAAAACTTGGAGTTGTCACATGTCAACATTTTGGAGTTTGTTAAAGTCCTGAATTGCAGGAATGGATTTGTATAATGTAGTTACCAGCCATAAAAGTACTCATATCATTTATTAAAGTTTATACCTGCAATGTATTTAAATGAATAATGATGTAATATTCTCAATGTTTTGTTTTTTAACTCTGTATTAATGATGACAAGGGTCCCCACAAAGTGCAGAATAACTGTTAAATCTGATTTTCCTTGAGGCTAACTCAACAAGAAACATTGAATCACGTCAGTCAGCTGGTATCACACATCACTTCCAGCTGCTGCACAGAAGACAAAAACCAAACAGTTCTCAGAATAGATCACGTCTTTTACCCAGAAAAGGTAATTCTCAAACGTCTTTCTAAGGTTATACTCTGTGTTGTTTCTCCTTTGAGTCACTTCTGTACATGCATTGGTTTTGACTCGCCTCGGCACCGTCTGATACCGGCACGCTCTGGACTGCTGGGCTGACAAAGGATGACTGAAGGAATTTGTCTCCATCTTTCATCGCTGCTTCATTCTGCTCAGGCTCTCCGTGAGCGATGGTCCATCCCAGCTGACACTGAGCGAGAGGCGGGGTGTACGCTGCGAACAAGCTGCCACTTCATCACGACCAGACAAACAAGCTCTCATGCTCAAAAACATCACCAATCAACCGAACGTGTGTTTGGTTTGTGTGGAGCAGGAAAGAAAACGTGTGGACACGGGCCCAACTTGGGAATTCTACTGAAAGCAATACAATTTTTAACAGTCTTGCTGTAACTGTAGATCATGGAGGGAGAATATATGGGTCAAATCACTGCCAGTTTCATTCATTTACCTTGTAATTTTGTTCAAATAGTTCAGAATAACCCAAAATAATATATGTAAGAGTCTTTCACTTTTTTAATGACAGCAGGATCAAAGATTTTGTCTTTTGCCAAAAACACTTAACAATGTTTTTCTTTTTGATTTTGTGACTGTGATGTGCCAAACAATGCTGATCCTGGATGAAAAAGACAAACAGGACTGAAGGAAGAGAGCAAAGGGAAGACAAGCTGAGAATCAGTTCGCCTGCTGTGGATTATCAAGCTTCAGAAGTTGTACACGGCTTTGTTTCATCTAAAAATACTTTGTTTTGTAGTGACAAACTAAAACCCCTCATTGTTTAAAATGTACCTTTAGCCAGCCGTGTGCTTTGATTAAAGTGTTCCTTTCTTTGCTCAAATTAAATAGTTTAAATATTTCTTAACATAAAGAATTTTATTTTTAAATTCTGGGAACACAGCAGGGAGAAATATATTCCTTTAAGACAATCTGACACGTGGAAGTCCAGTTGTGCTGAGAGCAAACAGAAAGGTATCAGTAGCTCCCCTGTAGATGTTATTAAAGGTTTTAGGCTGCAGTGAGGAGGAAGCACACAGACCTGAGACCCCATCCAGAGGATCTGAGAGGTATTACACAAAGGAGAAAGAATGAATTTGAATTTTCTCTCATTATGCAGGAAGGCTGCCTGTATGACTGCTGTGGTCACCAGATGGAGCTGCACAGGCAGGTTTGATCCATGAAGGTGGGAGCGTGGAGCAGTGAGGAAGTGCAGCAGCTCTCATATCGACAGGATTGTCATAAATCTGGGGCCTGGCCTGTCGGCGGCTGACTGATGGCGCCTGTAAATCCAGCACAATAGAAGAGAGGCGACTCTGGATGCTGAGGAGGAGTGATGTGGTGCAATGTGGGAATCAGGAGCAGAACTCACTTCTTCATGATGGAGGAGTCACAGCATCACATGAGTCTGAACACAGAATGAAAGTGTTCTTGTTCATCTTTTTTATTTGTCTGAATGCTGATTCGTCATTCTCATGATTGTTTTCCTGATTTCTGTTTCCCTTACTTTTGCAACTCATCACATCTGACACTTTTTAGCCATATGTCAAATTGTTCAACTAACTTACAAGAAGCCTGCTATTTTTACTTTATAGATTATTTTAATTATTTTCAAATATTTTTACCTTGGATGTGCACTGAGATTTCTTCAGTTACTTAAAAACATTGATGTTTTGAAATCTGCCTCAATAAACTTGCTCTGTTTTAATCCTCTTATGCTACTTTTAGCCTTTAGGCACACATTTTGGTATTAATTTAGTCATTAGTTACAAATAAGCTGGTTTGAGCAAACATTTTGCTCATAATAACTTTTCTGTAACTTTATTTTTTTTACTTTTAACTATTTCTGCAATCCTAGCTGCTCTGCCTAAAATAGCTTTTATGTAGCCATTTTTATAATTTCTGCTGCTTCTTCTTAGCTGATGTTTTGCTACTTTTAGTTTTTAAATAGCTTTTTGCTACTTTTAGCTTTCAGGTAGGGTTTTATCACTTTTAACTTTTTTACAGCATTTTTCAGCAACTCGTTCAGCTCTCTGTAAAAAAAAACAGCATTTTCTGTGAAAATGCTCTTCCTCTGGTTTCAATTTGTTTCCATTTAATATTCAGAAAATAAAGATTTTCACTACAGAAAGAGAAATCACTGCTGGTTTTCCAACATCTGCTTATTTGTTGCTCAGATTTCATGCTCTACAAAACTGCTATGTCAAACATTTGGGGCTTTGTTGATTTTAAATGGTGTCATGATCTGATGAGGCTCCCGGCAGCGGCAGCAGGAGAGGCTTTTTCGCGGGGCCCAGAGGTTGGCTGCAGACTGGGCAGCAGCAGATGGAGCGTCCCATTAGCAGTTGTCCTGTTTGCCTCGGCCAGCTGCCACTCTCTGACTCTCTCTCTGGACCTGTTTCCTCCCCTGAGTCAACAAAGTAAACCTAGTTTCATTTTGGGAGGTTGTTGTTGTCATGACTCACTCGTGAACACCAAAAGTGCATGTGCAAAGTTGCATTTTTGTAGAGAGTAAGAGATGTGTAACGAGAAACATGTCTGTGCAGACATGAGCTAAAGAAATATGTATATGACTGTTTACATTGACAGAAAGTGTTATCAGATAATAATTAATAAAAGTAATAGTTCAGATATGTTTAATTGTTGTCATCCTGTAAAATAACATACACAATATCTTACCTGTTGTAGATAACTTTTAGAACAACTTCAGTTGTGCTTGAAAATGATAAAAAAACTAATTAAACATGTAAAATTGTGATGTGAAATTGACAACTGTGTAAAGCACTCCATCATAACCATTAGTAACCATTTATTCATGCCTCATTGGCCACATGGATGAGATGTGATCAATACACCCGAGGGAGATGCTGCATGACAACCAGCCCCCATTTTAAATCACTACTAATTATCATATTGATTAAAGTAACCAATATACTGATTTATGTTCTGAATAATTAGAAAAATTGATTTTGAAATTCATTCCAAAAAGAATGTGTTTGATGTCTGTGTGAATATTCAAAAGACTTTTCACAGATAGTTAACACAAACCCCAAAATAAAATGCTGTATTTTACAGCTAAAATCAGTATTTCTTTAAAAGTGGGGTTCTGTACAGTGTTGCAAATAATTAATATGTAACCTGTTACAGATAGCTCTTTACCTTTTTTACAATCCCATCAATTTTGCATTGCAGCCATTTATATAAAATGTTTTGGCTATTTTGCTAATTTTTGTCTTTTTTCAGTGTTAAAAATGTTCATTACCAGATGTGTCAGATAGAGATTATAATTTACTCAGTAATCTCTGAATGCACTTATTTTCTCAGCTAACAGTGAGGTCACAACATCCAAGTATACAGAACCGCTGAAAGGTGGAAAACAGAAGCAGCTGGAGACCAAGACTACATTTCAAGGGTTGTTAAGTCACTATTTCCAAATTTGAACTTGTATTTTCCTATATACCTCTGAACATAAGTTTAGCATAAACACAGACACTTTGCAAAAAAAAAACCTCTCAGACTTTACAAATCTATCTGCAAAAATCATCAGCTTTATTATTTGCAGATAGATTTGTTTTTTCATTTCAAACATTAATTCATTTTTCTGCAGCTTTAAGTGGTTCAAGGTTTTTACATTTAGCAAATTTTTACTAATTCTTAAGTGTTTTGTCTAAATGTTAAATCCTAAATCTAAATGTAAGTTAAATGTTAAAGTTTACATTTCAGTATCTTAGAACGGAAGACAGCCTATTGTTTGTGTGTGCCATTTGTTGTGATGTCATCATCCTGAGACAAAAGCAACCTCTAATGCTGCTAGCGCTGTTAATGCTACTAACGCTGCTAATGTTTCCCTATAATACATCAAACATACTATGGTCAGTGTTAAAGCTACATTTAAACATTTAGATTTAGGATTTAACATTTAGACATTTAGTAAAAGTTAGCAATGTAAGAACAGTAAATGTGCTAGTGAGTTATTTTAGCAATTTATTTTACACCTATACAATTATTATTATTACATTATTTTGTAGCTCGGCAGCGAGAACATGCCACAAAATCAGAAAAGCGCTGAAACAGCAGTTGCAGATTCAACCTCGTGTCGGATCTCATCAAACTCAAACAGCGGAGCATAAAGGCAAAAAGGAAACGTGCAGAATGAAAGCTGTGTTCTGTTAGTGGCAGCGCTTGACGGAAGCGTGTTTTGTGACGCGAACATGTGGTCCTGCTGTAATAATGTCACACAGTAAAGGTAGGACTGTCTCAGCCTAGCATCAGTCTGCTGGTCTGCTCCAGCATCACGTTTATTTTATTTCACTACATCAACAAGCACACTTCTGAACACAAGTCCCGCTTCTTCTTCTTCACTCCTCTTGTCTTTTTCTCAATGTGTGTGTTTTTTTCTTTTTAAATCGCTCTTTGTTCTCTGCCCATGTCTATTTTTATCTTGGCGTTCACGGGAGGAGTCAGAGAAATGACGAGGCTTGAGAGACTTGCTCATCTCCATGGCAACTATATTGCAAGCCTTTATTGTCTAATAAAGCGCTCTTTTTTTTTGCCTCTTCCATACGCCTTCATCGCTCTCATCCCATTATCAGTGATGTTCAGGTTTTATTCTTTTTATTTCTAGAAAGAAAGAAAATCACTTCCTCCTCAGATGTTGTTTGGAGGTTTTATCCATCTCTTGCTTCCTCCTCCAGTTTCCTCTCCTCTCCATGCTTGTCCCCCCCCCCCCACATCCCCTCACACCCCCCACCCCAGAAGCGGATTGAGCTGTCGTCTCCTCTCTGAGCCAATGGGCGTGCTGTTGGAGAGTAATTCTGTAATAACCCACGCCTCGCTCTGTTCCGCTGCCGTTCGGCTTGCTGCCGCTGTGAGGCCCACTTTCACGAGCCTGAAAAGCTCTCTGGGCTTTGTTCGATTCATGGGGGTTTCCCCATTTCTCCCCCCCCCCCCCTCTCTTTCTTTTCTCCTTTTTTTTTAACTGGATCCTGCTGAGAAAAGCAAATCCATTGGCACCTTCCTTTCTCGATAACTGCAGTTTGGGACCTTCTTGTGAAACAGACTGCGCTGCTTTCTTTGTTCATGGTTTCAGTCGTAGGGCACATCTATCCCTCCTAATTTACCTCTTTATCCACCTGGCTGTTTATTAATGACAGCTTCAGATCCAAAACACTTACCTTAAGTTTTCATAATTATCATTTCAACACAAATCCTCCAACAGGTTCTCGTCTCCTCATCTGTAAATGTTTCAGGTGCCGCCATTTTGAAAAAAAAAAAAGAGAAAGAAAGAAACAGGTGCTTTTGATTCCACTTTTGGGAATCCTTCCTGCCACATAACCCAAACATAAGCTGTCAGCGTCAGCATCTGTCTTTACTGGCTTTATGTGCACAGAAACACAGAGACAGGAGCTATAATGTTTCCAACATAAAGAGAGGGGGAGGGGGCTTCTGAGGAGATGTTCAGACCAAACACAGAAATACGACAGGTGAAGCACAAAGAGGATCCAACTACCCCCCCCCCCCCCAAACAAATGTGAGATAATAAAGTTGATTGTGTGTTGTTTTTTTTAACGCCGGTCCACCGGCGTCGACAGATGTCTGTAACCCCGAGGAGCTAAGTGCTCGCCCACGGTCCTCCAGATTGAGCCTAAAAGGAATACTAACCACATGTCCGTCTGTTCCCCGTCGCCACCGTCGGATTCCCTACCTGCCAGCGATGGAGCAGGTGGACCCAGCGGGGCCAGGCGGAGGATTTCAGTTGATGCTGGGGCCAGAGCTGTCCCACCCGTGCCGACACAAACGATAATGGAGACGCCCGTCGGCCAAACCGGCTCTATTTCAGCTGCTTTCTTTATGCAAACAGCTGAACCCGGACCAACACACAGGCGTGTTCAAACAGAGATATTTACATTTGATTAGAGTGAACTAAAGAAGCACTGAGCTCTTTGTTGTTGTTTTTTTTAGATTAAATACATCCTACCAGATTTATTTTACTGAATCTAGCTTACCAGAAAGGTTACAGTTAAGGGTTGATAACACAGCCTCTGGTATGCTGGTGAAGTTTGGAGGAGACAGACGATGGGCTGTGACGGCCCCTAAATGGAGCAAGTGTAATGTCCTTTTATTGACAAGCTCCAGTCTAATTTTTTTTTGTAAATACATATTTCCAGCTAAACTTCTACTCGTCTAATTTTGGCAGAATTAGAGCTGACTTGGCTAACTCAAGCCCTCAGTTGTTTGTCTCTTTTTCACTCATCTCATTTACACGTCTGTTCCTCTGTCAGACGACACAACAAGTGTGAACGTGTGAGAGAAATGTGCTTATCAATCAGCTGTCACTTCCAAAAACTCTACTAAATCCCCTGCTCTGTGTGAAACCATCAGATCTGTGTTGATGCCATGAATCAGACAAGTTAATTATCTCTTATAAGGTACGAAATGTGGCGCCAACATGGTTATGCTATGTTTCCCCTGTTTCAAACATCAATGAAGCTTTTGGTTAAATAAAACTTCTATATAGTTTTAAAAAACATTTTCCAAAGTAAGAAATACATGGACTCAAAACATGGAGCTCTTCAGAAATATTGAGCCTTACATAACCTAAGAACCATTATATTAATTGATAATTGTCTTTTTTTATTGTGACCCTATCACCAACACATTTGGAACACGTGATGCAATGATTAAAGATGGTTTAAATAAATATATAAACTTGATAACTCAGAGAGGTTGCGCAAATCAGAAAGTGCAGTGGCTGAGTTGTGATTGGTGGAACAAAGTTCTGCTGGATGTTTATTGGTTCTCACAGTATGACATCATCGCTAAAAAAGCAGCCTCTCTGGCTCTCGTCTTTGTCTTTTTCTTCAGTTTCTGTTTGTTAGATCAGGGCGAGCTGCAGTTCTGCCAGATGTTGTCAGAACATCATCAAAATTGAATCAGCTGAACTCCTGAACATTTTATGAAAATCCGTTCATAATCTTGTGCACCGACGAACCAACACTACCAAAAACATAACACCCTCGGCGGAGGTAATAAATAAAGATAAAGCATGTTCTTTTCTCCGGATTTGTCATTAACACAGGCATTTTCCACACTTTGTGGTAGATATTGTCTTAAAGGTTTACAGATAATGCTGAAAAGATAAAACCATCGCAGCTGCATCCACTCCAGAGCAATCTGATGTTGACATTACTGAGCTGTAAACTGCCCGGTGAACAGGAGTGACAGTGAAGCAATCCACAACAGTTTCTGAGGTCACCCCCCTCCCCCACACACCCCCTCCCTGAAATACAGCACAGTCAATACTGCCAGTGAGAAGCAGTCTGACGAGCGGCCCGTCAATACCTCTCTGCAGCGGGAGAAAGTTTCATCAATCAGTCCTGGCAATGAGGTTCTGATTTCACAAAAGCTCATCATGGGACAACAGGGCGTGTCGACGATTTTAGTTTTCTTCACACAAAAACACACATTTTGAGTGAAAAATAATGATACAAATCTGCTCTAGTTTTTTATTAAACATATATTAGTTTTTTTAATCTTTCAGCAGTAATGGTTTCATGAATGCACAGACAATCACTCCCTTAACCAGAAGAGAAACTGAGAGATGCTAGAATATGCATCTTTCTGTCGAGGTGGCTCTCTATCAGGCTCTGAAACCTCGTGTGCAAATTGAAAACTGCTGTTAATGTGCTGAAACAGGAAGCCGGTGCACATCCGCACCGACAGAGTGACATTGCACTTACTGTATAGGGGCCCTGTTTGCTGTCGACATCCCGTTCTCCTAAAAGGGGTGAAGATCTGTGGGAAGGGTGCCAGGGTCAGACCTCTGCGTCCAAACGCACTCTCAGCTGGGAAATCAATGAAGTGCGTTGGTTGGAGGGGCTCCCCCGGGAGCGTTCGCATCTGCACACATCGGCGCTGTTTTGTCGCCACCATCTTTTTCCTCGGCTCTGTCAGATGAGATCGGGAGGCAACAAATGTGGCCCATTTGATGCATCTAAGCTGGGTCTTCACACACAAATAACCACAGGATACTCAGGGGACAGGTGATGCTGGCCCCACTATATTCATCTCAGAGGTATAAAAAAAAACGAGGAAACTGGGTCACTAAAGTATGTCAGACCTGAACATCAAGACCTGGCACTGTCCCCAACTCCACTCTGCCTCGATGGAGAAGCTGTGGAGATGCTTCCTTTCATCAAGAACACCTGACCAACACCCTCACCTGCCACACAAACACCACAGGTGTGATAAAGAAAGCTCAGTAACACCTAAATATCCCGAGAGAACTGAGGAGAGGAGGTCTGGGTGTTGGGACTCTGGTCCCTCCACAGCTTTGCGATGGAAAGGTCCTTACTGTGGGATTTCACTGTTTTTCTCCTCCTGCAGTTTTTCTGATTGGTTGGCGGCTGCAGCTGATCCCTCTGATGAGCTCCAGGGTTTTAAAAGGCTGCTGCAATGATCTGTTCATTGCTGGAACATGACATACCTGAGGCCACCTACAAGTCGAGTTATCTTGTGAGCGTTACCTATAATTCTAGTGTTTTGCTAGTTTACCTGCACCTCCTGGAACAGCCATGACCTCTATGTGTTTCTGCCTTCAACCTGGCACTTGAGCACCACTAACAAACTGAGCTCAACATGGTATTTCCTACATAGAAACAGTGTTTTAACACATCCTCTTATAAACACTAAAAAGTCTGTTTGAAACTTTATTGTGTAAGGCAGAGAGTGACATGTATTCCTAAAGAATACCAGTTTTATTGTACAATGAAATCCTCCTTATTTTTCTTTTTTTGTTGATGTTCTTAAGAAACGTACCATCAGAATAAATAGATTATTATAAAACCTGCTCCTGTGTTGCACATTTATTCACATTTTCAGACCTTTCAGTCGGCTCCGCTCTTGGCTTTGCTCGATTCTGTACAGTGTTTGACTTTTTTTTTTTGTGTTCTCCCTCAGGTCCCCCGGGACATGCAGAAAAACTGAGCTGTGCACATTTAGGTTGACAGATTAGTTTACATTCGCTTTGACACGATGAGAGAAGGGCTCGGCTCGCCTGCAGGAATGGCCTGCTGCGTTCCGGGTCGCCTCGGCGTGAACGCCCGGCCTGCCGGGAGAAATATGGAGGTCCGGAGCCCTGACGTGGTGGGACCTGCCCATGGGTTCACAGCCCCCATGTGCCTTCAGAATACAAGGTGAATCATCTATACGAGAGTGCGTACATACCAAGCAAGGCAGGGAGAAGCCCCGGGGAGGACTCTGTTGCTAAATTAGTGGCCACTGAAGGCTGCATTACGGAAGAATGCATAATCAGGCTTCAAGTGCGCTTAATTCAGCACTGACCATCTCAGAGAGAGAGAAAACAAGTCAGTCAGTCATGAGCTGATTTGTAATATTGTCTGTGATTATACGACATGCATCGTGTGGTCAATTATGGCATAAATCTTTAAACAGTCGATTGAGTCAGGTGCATCCTTATTCGTTTAAAAGCTTTGGTTTTAGCCAAGCCGTGTACATTTCTCCAGCCGCGGTAATGAACGCACAGTTTCTGCTGCTTAGACTTGATTCATTTATCTCCATCTCTGTGAGGCCACCTCTCTGAAAGAGGAGCGCAGCTGCTTTGAGATGACTCAAGTCCCCTGGCTGTACGTCTAACCACACACACACACACACAAACAGATGAAAACGTACGTGCCCACACTTCGGCTCACCCTGGTGTGGCCTCCGCAGCTGTTCCTGTTGCGACTCTGTGAATTGGACCACTTTGGCCAGAACAAAGTCTGAACCCAAAAATAGGTGCCTCGTGGAGAACTGTTGGAAATGTCATTGCATATTTAAGAAATTATATGAGAATTTTTTTTTACCCTCTACACTCAGGTTTAGGACAGTTTCTTCCAAACCAGAGCAAATAGTGCTCAGGAAAGGCTTTTAAGGTTGAGCTGCAATAAATGATTTGGTCCACATCTGATATTAAAGGGGACATATATGCAAAATCCATTATTTAGCCATTAAATGCCTTTTTTTGCATACTTGGAGTCTCTAGAAGGCAAAAGCGTTGCATTTAGTCTCTCTCTGTGCTGCGTGGATATTTTTATACTCTGTTTGGGTCATATTGTTTAACCTGGTCCATTTTCACTATTTTCTATGCTGTTTTCTGAACTATTACATCACAGTATTTGCAATGGCACTTTTAAATAAGGTATGGACTTACCAATTACCATTTGGTCATTGTCTTCCTCTGGTTTTGGGTCAGACTGGGGCGCCAACATGTAGTATTTTTATTGTAAGATTTCAATTAAGTTGATTCCTGCAGAAATATTGTGTTTATCAAGCTTGAAGTGCTAATGATAGTTGCTGCCGCTGACATTAATTTAAAAACAACTACATCATTCTAAATAAATATCTGATAGTGAAGTAAAGGTTTAAAACTGCTAAGTGTTTTGATAGGAGAGTTTTTGTTTAGTCTTTGCTCTACCAAAACCCTCCATTAGCAGCTTTCTCTCCAAACTGAGGTCATCCTAAGAGCTTTCTACAGCAGGTAAGATATTATTTGTTTATTATATTCCTACAGAACTTCATTTCCAAGGATCCATTTAATATTTTAGATAAATCTTAAGGTTTGACTGAGCTTTAAAACACACAGGTTTAATTCCAGCGCTAAATGATAATCTGTTCAAATTCTTTTGAATATTCACTCAAATGAATCAATTCCAGAATCATTAAAAAAAAAAGAAAACGATTCTCTCAACTAATCAGCGCATGAATCAGAATATTGAACATGAGGCTTGATATGATAATCAATGTTGATGCAGAGCAATGAAACAGGTCCATTGTTAATATGCAGCTTCTGTTTCTGGGTCCACATATTGATCTCATCTCATCCATGTGGCCAATATGGTAGAAATAATGGTTGCTTTATCTCTAATTTTAAAGTTTTTTTTACATGTCACAAACAGGTAACAGAGTTAAAGTGATGAGGTTGCACTATTCAAGAAAATAAAGTAATAATACAGTCCCCTACAAAAGTACTTTTATTTTTGCTGTACACTGAAGGCATTTGGTTTAAGATCAAAAGATGAACATGAGACAAGAGTTCAGAATGTTAAATTTTATTTCCTGGTGTATGTAGATGTGTTAAACAACTCAGGATTTAGTACCATTTTTAATACTTTGTAATTATTTAGTAGATAAGACGAGACAAAATAGCTGAACTGAGGATGTCAGTGTGTCATCGCCACCAAACGTTGAGTCAGACGGTGCTGAGCCTCTAAACTTTGTGAAATCTCTGCACGGTTAACATAATGTCAGACGGTGCTGACCTCAGTTGTTTCGCTGCAGTTCCATCATCCAATTATGCCGTGATAGATCCAGTGGACACTTGGATTAGGATTTGATGAGCCTGATGATGCACTTTAGTGGATTCGAGTCTTGCGGACACCATCCGCTCGTTCACAGATCGTGCTTGCTTAAGCAATGCAAAACTATTAAAGTCTAATGAAACGGTTTTAAACGAGGGGATTTTCTGAAATGAAACCTCTGAAGTCTGTTCCAGCGTCCTCACAGCATGGAGGTCAATTGGGTTCTGGGTTGTAATGGAGAATCTTTATTCTTCTGAAGTAAAGCTAAAAAGACTGGACTTCATGCTCAGCTGTGATTGGAGGAGAGAAAATGTGCATCAGTCACCGAGGTCAGGCAGTGTCGTCTCTGCTTATTGACAGAAACTTAAAAAATTGTTGGTAGTTTAAAAAAGTCCCACCTGTGAGGTTTCTTATGATGAGATCATATGGTGGACTTGCATACACATCACAGCATCTCCTTACCTGATTGTGGACCCACAGATAGCTTATGTTTTCAGTTTACAGAGATTTAGTCTCTGAAACAACTATTGGCATCAGCTGCTTTTCCCAGATTTATTTCAAACAAAGCCGAATTCTGGTGTTCAGACCATGATGGCCGACATGTAACAGTGACTTCTCCACCATCTTCTGTATTTTAGGCCTTTATGGAGGCATATTTCTGAAAGTCAGACTGGAAGTCAAGAGTTGCTTGAAAAGACGTGTGGGAAAAACCTCACCAGTGTGTTGGACCTGACAGCTGAGGTCATTCAAATACATGTTGGTTCATCAGCAGAAACTGGTGGCTCCCGGCTCTAAATTCTCTTCTGTTCTTGTCTCACTTCATCAGTAATTCTGAGTCCTATGAACTGGACAAGACTGGATGGTGGGCAGTAGATTCTGATTTGGCAGCTCCACCAACATTGATTTAATCGATTGAAGAACACTTATAGAATAAATAAGAGCAGATCTGGATCCATTTCATCATTATAAAACAATTAAACGTTCTTAACTTTACTATGTTTGCCTTAAAATGCACGTAGACTAGATTGGGCTTTATGTGTATTTTGTCTGCTTCAGTACCAGCCAGGATTCTGACATTTTACATGTCTCCATCTCCATTTTCTGCTGCTTTTCCAAGGTCGGCTTGCAGAGGAAACAGTTCCAGGAGGGAAACCCAGACATCCCTCTGCCCAGCGACACTTTCCCGGCTCATCCTGGGGGACCCCAAGGTGTTCCCAGACAAGAAAGGATACATAATCCCTCCAGCAAGTCCTGGGTCTTCCTCGGACCTCCTACCAGTGGGAGGTTTTCTGACATGTCGTTGATGTTTGACATGACAGTGAGGATCACCACATTGTTCACAGCTGTTATCCATTCCATAGCAACTATCATGATAAGCACCTGCATGGTTTTTAAAAAAGAATTAGCTTAAAAATAAGGTTTTATTCTGCTGGCAGTATTGTTTGCACAGCGTAGCATTAGGTTGCTACAAACTTGATGAACTTTAATAAACTCGATGGAGCCTGACTTTGTTGAAATTAATCTTTGTGTGCAACAGCATCAAATCAGCAATGAGACAATGTTTGAAGGTCTTACAGAGGTAAGATAATGTTGGACCATAAATAAAAAAGTTCCTCTTTTAGTCCCTGAGGGTTTTCTAATTAGCTGCAACTAACTTTAAAACTTGAACCCTTATAAAATATGCTAAATATGCAATTTTCTTTTATTTTTAAATGTGAAAGAGATGATATGTTCGGATCTGCTTGTTCAGACATGTTGAAGAAATCAATGCAATACCCTTAATGAGAGAGTCCAGTGTCATATTTATGCAGAATCAGTAAAACGGTGTACTGTACAGTGGTGCTGGTGTGGTGCAGCGATGTGAGGCTGATTTACGTGATTCAGCTACTTTGTACTTCTTTGGCCAAGTTGAAAAACAAATTTAATGAACAACAATCCAACGTGCTCAACTTAAAAATAAAACTCCCCTTTAACTTGGACACGTTCTGGCCCAGAACACTACTTTTCACTAAATGTATACCAGTTGAAAACATCCAACTAACAGCTGTAATGCTGTTCCTGTGCAAACGTAAAACAAAAAAAAAACCCACCTAGCCACGTAGCACAATGGGACCAGCTCTGGCCCTCACAATGCACTTTGTGCAATACTCGACACCACACAGAATGATGGCCCTTTGGTGGCCTAGATGTGGTTTGCCAGAGGTGGTCCAATCATGGGCCAGCACCACAAACAAAACCAGAACTGGGCCATCTGACAGAGGGGTTTATGACTATAAAGCTCTGCAGACATCTTTTATTTATTTATTTTTTTACAAATTAATTAAAAGATGTCAACAAAGGAAAACTTGTCCACCCAGCTTTACACATTGGACATCCAGGTTCCTTGTAGTTTAATGCCACCCTGAACCAAACAAATGCGTTTTCTTTTCAGCCAAAAGACACGCGACCCATATCCATTCTTCTGGAGCAGGATCTAAATGAACATCAGGCAGGTCTAAATATAAACCCAGTCATGATGCTCCAACGCTTTCCCGTGTTCCATCCTTTCCAGTCTGATCAAGAATGATACCATTTGCTAAAAATATCTGCCTCCGAACGACGTCAGCCTTCACAGGCGTTCGTGTGTCACGGCTGGCTGCTCCGTTCACCTCAGCAGATGGTTTAAAGACGCCAACATTTGCCCTCATCTCTTCTGATTATTCCTGTTAGGCTTCTACTGATGGGGAGCGCAAACCAGTGAGGAGAACTCTGAAGGACCCAACTGAACTGAACTTTCTTTAGCTGAGGTGGCATCCCGAAGAAAATAAATTCAGGATTGGATGAGATGCAGAAAACACATTTACAATGCCACAAATATTTACTCATAATTTATGGATAGCAATGTTTAAGACTAGCTAAATTAGTTTTACAGCGACAAGTGGCAGTCTAAAAAGATGTTTCCTTTTTTTCTCAGAGATCAGCAGCGTTCCCAGGTTTAAACAATATGCATTGTATTTATTATATTTATAGGGTGTGTCACACACAATTGTTTCTTTTTAAAGCCCAAATACTTGATATTTTTGGTATTTCTGTTCACCCACATATCATCTGCTCCGACGACCTGTGTTGTGCTCATCATCCTGTTCGCATGTTCACCAATCACAACACCTCATCTCATAGTTCATTCAGCCTTTAGATGAGGGATGTTTTCTCACCAACGTGCCAACATTTATTTTGTGGGCCATATCACTTTTAGTGTCTTTTACCAGAAACTTAAATAGTCAAAACATTTTAAAGCCAATCCCAACTGAAGACTAATATTCAAACAAGATAATCATTAATAAGTTTATTAAGTTGGGTTTACATTAACATTGTCTTAATATTTTTTCTTAAACGTATTTACAACCTTGATTAGACTTCCTTAAGTATAAAACAATAAAAAGCTCTTTGGCCTCCATCAAAATTTTAAAGTTCTTTTTAATTATTCACATCTGTTTAATTAAAGAAAACATTGATGTTGAATTTTTTATTTTAGGTTAACTTCAAAGCATTAAAAATAATTAATATGTGATGCAGAGGTTTAAATTCAGACCAGAGCTGACTCAAGATCAGGAAAATAATGTGTGCAATAAATAACGGCTCCACATTACTATAAGGGGTAATAAGTAATATTTTACTACCTCGTTGCACAAAATGATGATAATATATCAGGGGTGGGTTGATAGAAATATTGATTCATTCCAGTGGCTCAACACAGCTGCTGACATTTCCACTTCTGTTCAGATTTCTTTCCCTTTATTTTATTTATTTATATTTGGATCACCCATTTGCCTGTTTTAGAATCCAGGGCACTAATGTAAGAAACCTGAAATACAACACCACATATTTTGTTCTGAAGCTAAAAATAGTCACCTGTGTCTCAATATATAACTTCATTATCATACAACCAGCAACTGCAAATCCAATTTATTTATAAAGCCCTTTAAAACCCTTAAAAGGATCAGAATGTTGTACACAGCAATACATCAAAACAAACAAATGCTCAGTAATTTATTCAAAAAGAACAAAAACCATAAAGTTGTAAAAATCAACATCCAAAAAGTGACAAAGATTTAACAGCAGCTAAGGAAGATCTATCTCATGTGCAAAAGCAAACATTTCCACTATTTTTTTTATTTATCCTCTCAAAACCACGGTCCCCTCAGAGATTAGACCTAGTTCTTGGTTCAGTCAGGAGCAGGTGATCGGCAGGTGGGAGAATGGGCAGGTACGTAAGTGTGGCAGCTCAGAATTAAAGACCTAGCTTCCTTGAAGGGAATGCATACCACCTGCCGCTACGCATGTCGAAGTTTTAAACAAAGTCTTTGCATGACTTGTTGACACTTGGATTATGTGATAAAGATGATTCTTCTTTCTCTGGCAAACAAAGAGCATAACAGATGGTACTCTGCCTCCTAAATTACTGAATTTGAATGTTTTATTCAATTCATAAATATTACACTTGAAGAACAGTGCCTTCCATGTGACACCATCTGGACTGAGATGTACTGTTAAACAGGTCTGGATTTGAAGAAAACAACTGTCAGGTTTAGTAGGTAGATCGGAACCAGAGTGCAGAAAGACACAAGGAGCTGAAGAAAATAAAAATGTACTTTTAATAAAACAAAACCTTAAAAAGTTGTTTCACTTGCTTAACAAATAAATTGATTCAATTTACCTATAGAATACTTACATTAATTGTTTTCCTATGTAGATAAAAATCTGTTTAACAACCTGTTAAAATACACTAGAATGCAGGAAATGGCATTTATTTCTTTAAGAATTTTCTGGGGAGGACACATCTGTTGGCAAATATACATAGCATTATATTGCCGTAGTTTTCAATTTGTTATTTTTACAAACACATCATTAACTTTCTGTTATGGATAAGAGTTTTGGTGTGCCACCCCTGGTTTTTCAGTGGCCCCCCCATGGCCACCCCTGAAAAAAATTTCTGCAGGCGCCACTGCTGTAACGTCCTGCCGGCACATTTCAGCTGATGTTTAATGTCTCACTGTAAAAGAAAAGAAAGTCTCTCTGCACGGCTCATTTACCAGAGAAGATGAGACGGCCTCGTGTACCTGCCTCACGGAGTCCCGGAACCTCCCACTCTTCTGCTTTATGACTTATTTTCTCTCTGTGTGTCTGCGAGAAAAGTCACCTCATCTTGTAACTTCTGGTGGCTGCGAGCGATCTAATCCATTACAGATTCCCTCTGGAGCTTTGGAGCCCAGAAGGAATCGCTGAAAAACTGTTACACAATTATGATCTGCTTACAGCAGTGTGATTATACTCCACCACGATTGCTGCTTCTGTTCCCGCTGTGTGACGAGGGGATAGCTGTAGTCCAGCTCATTTTAATTAACCTGGCCTTAAAATATTACCTGAACACACGGCTGAAATCTGGCCTGTTTCTGTTAAAACCACTGAATGTTTTTGTCCGTCAGGGTGAACAAGAGATGCAACTGTGCTGTGCTTATTTTATTATTATTATTTTTAATCATTTAAGCACATGTCAAACTGAAGGCCTGCGAGCAAAATATGGCCCACCATAGCATTTTATGTGGCCCGCAAGCACTTCAAAGATGTATTATTGTCTTAAAATAAGCTGCTTTAGTTAGTTCAAGTTTATTTCAAATGTATATAAAAAAATAGGGTTCTTGTCCAAAAGTGGGAAAGCTACTCACCACATCAGTGAGTTAAACTCTTGTACTTTTACTTTTAAAAGCATTTCTATATTATTTACTTCACGTTTAGTCAGTCGTACACTTAGTACTTTTCTTTTTTTTTTTACAAGAGGAAGCCTTAAAATGTTGTTTCTATCCAGGAAATACTCGGTAGAGATCAGGTATTGTTTATAAGCGGTGCTCAGTTGTAGCAACAAAAAGAGGAATATGACGTTTCTTGTTTAGTTGAAGTTAAATATTAAGCATTAAAATTAATTTACAACTGGCCCTTTGGGGGCCACCAAAATGCTCATGTGGCCCTAGATGATGTTTGACACCTCTGTAGTTAAAGAACAAAAACCATAAAAGGCATTTTCTCTTTTCTGAAGTAAAGAAAGAAAGTGAGCTCCAGTGTGAAGGACAGGACATGTACTGATGGAATGTGGTTCAGATCCGGAGAGAATTTGCTGCTCCTGTTTCTGATTGGAGGAGAGAAAAAAACAAACAAACAACAAAATACAAACCTTGAAAACCTTTCAGCAGAACACAGTTCTTTGAGTCAAGAACTGTATTTTTTTTATGTCCACATTAGTCCCCATTTATTTTCCTTCCTGTATGTTTGTTTGTTTGTTTACAGCTTTACTTGGTAAAACCTTACTGCACCTATACTTCACCCCCCCCCCCCCTTTTTTTTAAAGGATCTAAAAGCTTTTCATCGCAAAATATTTATGAATCTGAATAAAGTGATTTTGCATCAAAGTGCCAGTCTTGGAACGCTGCAGAATTCGACTGAAAGAGTCACACATTAGTCAAGTCTAATTGGTCAGAGACTATTGACTCACAGCTGGGTGGACAGCAGAAACAAAAACATGTTTTTGTAGCTGAGATGGACCGGGTTATCCCACCAGTGCTGCATGAAAGCATGCACGGGCGAATATAATTTTAAGTGACAAATCTTTTTTTTTTTTCTGTATGAGTGTGTGTGTGCAGCCATGCAAGCTTCTGATCAATTTTCCTTTTTTTTTCAGCTCAACTGCCAGGCCCATCGCCTAAGGTCTGGTTCATATTATGAATTAATTATTCTTTGCTGAAATGCTGTGTGTGTGTGCTAGTTTATTTATTGCAAAGAAAATGACAGAGCACTGCTTCCCTTCACATCTAGACCTGTTTGTGTGTTTGAATGCATTAACTCCTGAAAAAGCACCTCCGACGTCAATCATGTCAAAAACGGCAGAGATGGTGAAGGAGGCTCACGGTTTGTTCGATTTGCTCTCTTGTTTAAAACAAATTAAAAAAAAAAAATAAATGTGGTCACTGGGAAGCCTCTTCTCAACGAATTTTAAAATACCTTTGGCACCATTGTTTTCTCTCTCTCTCTTTCTCCTCCTGCGTGTGTACAAGCTGCAAGCAGTCACGCAGCTGTTTCCATGGCAATATCTATCTGTGTGAGGAATTCATTAACCCTTTCTCGTAGGAGTTCCGTGCAGAAACCCCCACGTAGACTACAGATAGGAACACAGGAAGGGATACTACGGCGCTATTTCTGACAACTATTGCTGAAAGTGTTGCATATTTACGGAGTAGCCCGGCTTGCGTTGGTGTCGACATCCATTGAGTCTGTGTTACAAAGACAACTGGAGGCTGTTGCATCCGACTTTGACATTTCCATTCAAAAAAAAAACAACAAAAAAACAGTGAAGTGAAAACAATTTGGATGCAAATAAAAGGCCCTGTCGAACGTTTTGGCCGACCTCCTTTGAGACGTCCACTTGCGGAGAAACTGCAACCACTGGGTTTGATTAAACTGTAATAAATCTGTCGTGCTGCGATCCATCGATGTAACATAAAAGACTTGTAGAGCTGTGCTGTGAGGAATAACAGGCATGTATCTGCTCACACATGCAACACATGGAAAGGTATGACTTCCTCAGATGAGTCACAAAACCCCATGTCTTGATATTGATAAGCAATTGGGGAGATTAAGCTGAGATTGACACTTAATTATTCATTTCGCTTCGACCAATAAAAGGCCACGGAGGTCTGAGTAAATATGCACCGTGCGCTCGAAATGAAACACGCTGAGAGGTTAGAAGGGACCGGGGCGAGGCAGGGGACGGAATTACACTTTCACATTAGCGGTTGTCCTCCATCTGCAACTATTTAGCATCAAGTGCCGCGTCTGAGCTGTGCTCATTTTAGAGCCTCAGGAGCCACATGTGACTCTCTGAGACGTGCGCCGCCCCAGTGTGGACGACAGATAAGCATTTCGGGTCAGTTAGTTAGTTGCCTGCAGGGTGGCGAAGCCCCCTTTTTTTTCTCTCTGTCTCTTATTTAGGAGAACAAACAGGTGGGGGAGAGTGGGAATGCATAAACCTGCATGATGGAAACTGTTGCACAAACACTAAGTGGAATTTCTTATTTTCCATTGGACGGTTTGACACGTCTAACCTTTGCTCGGCCTGACTCATGTCATGCAGAGCCCAGAGGACAGGCTTCTTATGAAATCCTTTTAAAATACAGAGCGATGGGGGTAATGTTTTTCCCGCTTTATTGTCAATCAGGTCTGGTTCATTATGTTACAATTAGACAATCCAACTTCACGAGCACCAGGTGAACGCCTCTCATTCAGATGAGCCTCTTGATGAACACAGACGTCATTCACGAAGCACATAAATAGCAAGAATTCCGTCTGACATCCGGTGTTATATAGTGCATGTAATTTGTGGGTATTATTCAACTTACTCATCGTGTTGCCATCCGCCGTCCCCCCCACCCCCCTAAGATGCCATTTAGAATTTGAGTGCAAACACAAAAATATTCGGAGCGCTGTGGCGCAGTTCAGCCTCGGCGGGCAACGCGCTCCGCTTTCATTGGGCCTCCTGCGGTAGCGTAGCAACGATTGCCTGGTAGCCCGCTTTCAAGGTAGCCTGCTCCTGAGCCGTGTGCTTTCAAAGCCTCCAAAAAACTCAACGCTGCAGTCAGCGAGCACCACCGCGCACACTGGAGGTAATTTTCTCAAAGCGCTCTAGGGAGGCGAGCGCTGGTGGAGCTGCTGAGAATTAAAGATCTGCTTGAACAATAAAAACTGTAACACAACTGTAGCATATATGTTTATTTCTATGTATGTACTGTATGTATATATAGGTCATGAGAGGTTTGACTCAGACTCTATAAGACTGTTGGAGGGCTGTCTAAATCATTCCTAATTAGGTCATGAGTCATGTGGTCAGCTAAACTCCTTTTGAGTCGTGTGGGTCCAAAAATATTTTGAGGCCTGAAATCACCTGTCAGGCTATAAATGCTGTTGCAGTCAGACTTTTCATTTATTCATTTATGGGGACAGTGCACATTAATCAACGCCACTGCGTTACATCAACATAAACAGGCCGGAATTAGCTGAATTGCTACATTTGAAAAACGGTATGCTGATGTTTTCATTTCTCTATAGTAAGTAAGTAAGTAAGTAAGTAAGTAAGTAAGTAAGTAAGTAAGTAAACTTTATTTATATAGAAACCGCAAAGTACTTTACAAGATATAAGACGTCCAAGTCAAAATACAGATGCCTAAATAAAAAATCTACATTTTAGAAAAAGTTTATTTTTTTACAATATATTGTGTGAATACGCTTTTAAAATCTGTCTATGTGTATGTCTACCCATCTGATAGTGTTCTCTCACAGAGAAGATGTGCAAAATTCCTCATCAGATTAATTTTAAATGACCTCTCGTTAAGACCCATCCCAGAGTGATGATGGAGAAAAGACGAAGCATGTTGAAACACCACTGATCACATCAGTTAAATACATCATCTGTTACTTAGAGCCGATTAGGCTGTTTGACTTGCATAAACAGCAGGAGGAACCACCAGTGACTGGAAGGCACTAATACATAAACCATGTGCTGCTATTTATATCAGAAGAGCAGAGGTGACACAATCCAATGGATATTTTAGTAAAAATAACTTAAAGGAATTTTGTGGGCGTCTATAATACTGGGTCAGCTCAGTACTCTGACAGTACATGGCATGATTGTGATCACAACCAAATGAGAGAACAAATAACCACCAAAAGTCAAAACTTTTAAAACCATTTTCTGCAGGAACTTCAGCTGCATGTCTCTTGGGACTTGTCTCTGAAATGTGTGGACCTCTGTCCACTTGGTTTTCTGCTCAGTACACGAGGACAGAAGCGCTTCGGCTGCTTCAGGCTGTTCTGCAGCAGTAGTTATGTCAAACCACTGCTCCTCCATCAGATTCAGCTGTGATCTTTCACCAGGCCAGTCTAAGTGGAAAAAGTGTTTTCAGTGAAACTACTCGGGTGTTGTTTTAGCAGTGTACTGCAAACTCCAAACTTTCTCTACCTCTCTTTCCAAAGTCATAAAGTCATAAAAAATGTGAATTAATTACATGTTTTTACCACTTTCTGAACCCCTTTACAAACTGTCCTCATGTCTTTGAGGACATGAGGACAGTTTGTAAGGGATCAAAACGAAAGCAAGGGAAATTGCTTTTTTATACATGTTTATAAAATAATTTTCAATTGTTTGTGATAGCTGTAGTTGGTTAATTTGTCACACTTAATTAAAAAAGTAATGGGTGAAAAGTCAGGGTACTTTAAACCAGATTTAAAGCTCGTAGCTTGTGTGTAACAACTGAGTTTGTGTGATGCAACAGCTGTGAAAGCCAGCCTGACTCTGGTGCAGATCATGTTAAGTTAACTGTCCATCCTTCAATGCTGGGTCACGGTGTTAGCCTTCGACATCCGACATGTAATTGTGACGCCACCTTATTTTAAATCACCACATTGTATCTGTCATAGGATTGGCAGGTTCTGCTTCCGACACAACTACAGCCAAAAATACATGCAAAACTTTTTGACATTTTAGTAACATATAATCTGAATCAGAATATTTCAGAACCATTTTCTGCTCTTTGCCTATTCTTTTGTGCATTGCTGTAACACAGGATCTATTTTTAACTATGAATCACTGTCAGTGATATAAATAAGAATGAACTTTATGCTTAGTTCAGGATGTCAATGCATTAGTTTCGAAGCACCTTTCTTAATATTTAGTTGTTTTTTCATCACAATTTCTTTTCTAATCTGGTTCTATCATCCCAAGGCAGGACTTATCCAGTTTACAGCTGCTGAGCTCCTTCAGCTTCATCTTTGTCTATCCCCAAATATGCCCCTACATCCAGACACTCTCGCTGGGGCATTCACTCAGACAACCCTAAACCTGTAAAACTGTTCTGGTCTTCTTCTCAGCACTGATCACCAGCCTATGCCCAGGTTGGCTAACCCTGCTAGCAGCTGCCACATCATCTGTCCGCTTTGTTCTGTTTACTAGTGTTTAAGCAAAGAATGTCAGACAGTTTGTGCTTAATCAAAACAACTCACTGACTTTTCTTATATTACCTCTGACCTCAACTCAACTCTAGCATTTGTTAACATCTGTCAACCATGTAGCTCATGTCAGAGCATTTTATTGTTTGCACTAAATCCACTTATTACTCTGAATTAATCCATTCAGTGAAAGCAATTCCAACACTTTGTTTTGAATTCTCAACAAAACTTTTGAAAACCCATCTTCTTTCTAACCTCATTTGCACTCTGTTCCTTTCTGTGACTCTAATGTCTTCTTTAACAACCAAGTTCATACAATTCACCTGCTTCTCTCCCTGTTATTAATACCTCCTCCTCCTCCCGGCCCTCATTACCTTCCCACTCTCTTTGATTTTCTTCTCCCCTCCCCTTCAACACTTTTGATTCATCAGCAAGTTCAGGTCCTTCTGTTGGTTGGATCCCCTCCCCGTAGTTTAGGTGAAAGCCCACCTTTGGTCTCTGCTCCCCCTCATCTCTGTTATTATCCATTCCTCACCAACCATTGTTCCTATTGTCTTTCAAACTGATTTCTTCTTTACCTTTTCTATCTAAATAATAAAAAAAATATATATAGTCACTACTCAACTTCATTCAGACAATCTTTATGAACACTTCTAGTCCAGTTTATGTCCTCACTACAGCACAGATGTGTGAATCAATAGATTATCTTGACAGTAAATATTTAGAGGAACATAAAACATATTGGGCATTTTATTTAAAGGGAACTCCAACTAGTTTTAACATTAGACAACCTATTACTTCCACTATAAAAACAAAACTGTAAACATTCTGTAGGCGGTTTAGGTTTTTTTAAGTATCTGGGTGTCTTGTTTACAAGTGAAGGTAGGATGGAGCGGGAGATGGATCGACGGATTGGGGCCTTGTCCTCAGTAATGAGGGCGTTGCTTCGGTTGGTCGTGGTGAAGAAAGAGCTGAGTCGAAAGGCAAAGCTCTCGATTTACTGGTCTATCTTTGGTCCAACTCTCACCTATGGTCATGAGGCGTGGATCATGACCGAAAGAATGAGATCCCAGATACAAGCGGCCAAAATGAGCTTCCTTCGTAGGGTGGACTGGCTCAGCTTCAGAGATAGGGTGAGAAGCTCAGTCATCAGGGGGGAGCTCAGAGTAGAGCCGCTGGTCCTCCACATCGAAAGGAGTCAGTTGAGGTGGTTTGGGCATCTGATTAGGATGCCTCCTGGACGCCTCTCTTTAGAGGTGTTCCAGGCACGTCCCACTGTGAGGAGGCCCCAAGGAAGACCCAGGACTCACTGGAGCGATTACGTATCCCCTCTGGCCTGGGAACGCCTCGGGGTCCCCCAGGACGAGCTGGAAAGTGTCACTGGGGAGAGGGATGTCTGGCTCTATCCAGTTTGAAGGTTAGTTCTGGAAAATATCTGACATCAGTTCTTTTCAGCCCTTTTAAATGAAGCCAGAGAGGGAAATGTAGGTTCAGAGGTATTTTAGTAAACATCATGTTTGCTTGTTTCAGCCCATACACACCTTTAATAACCAAAAATGAACCCCAACAGTCTGTTAAGATGTTTTGGTCGCCAGCTGCATTGACACCCATCAGAACTGCTTCAGAACAGAAATGTTCTAGTTTCTATAAATTGGGCTGACTGTCCCTGTGGCCCTGACAGTGATGATTAGAGGGAGCATAATGATGATGAAGCAAAAGTGGTGCACCCCCCCTGCCATGATGCGCCACATG
>JARVGW010000161.1:13442589-13474665 GCA_031762495.1 Anablepsoides rubrolineatus
TACCTATGATGTCAATTACAGGCCTCTCTCATCTTTTTAAGTGGGAGAACTTGCACAATTGGTGACTGACTAAATACCTTTTTTCCCCACTGTAGTTGCAGCTAACCAAGTAATGTTGCATTTAGATAGTTGTGCTATATTTATTAGCGCAGCACTGATAAATTTGTGATAAATGATTGATCTAAAGATTAATTGATAATCAAACATTTACTTTAATAGATAATATATCTCTAGTTTATATCATGATATAATAATTATGAATATTTCAGCTATCTTGTTGGTATGCTAGAAAAAAAACAAAATGGAGAAAAAATGCTCTTGAACTCTTCAAATTTCTTTGATTTACTTTGTGAACAAAGAAACAAATGCTTGAAACAGACATATGACCAGCATAAAAATATCCAACCATTCAATCAATGTGTTCAAAAATGACAACAATGAACAAAGGTTTGCTTGGATTTAGCATCATAAAGTTTAATTGACAATACATCTCCAACTTATAATACAATAATGTTTCACTCTTTGCTTGATTGTTCTGTTTAGAGATACTTGCAAAACCGTGCTTACTAATGAATTTTTATTTTTTCAGGGGTATTTTTTAAAAATGTGCTGCCGGCAGCAGCTTGTCAGTGCTGCTACTACAACACACTTGATGATAATGAGATCAAGCAGTGAAAAACATATAGCAGGTGCGCCTTCTCATCTAACCTTCCTCTGGTTGGGTGCTCTGCCAAAAGCAGATGCTCTGATGAATGCTTGCGTGCCAAGATGTGTTAGCCTGATGTTGGCCAATGAAAAAATATGTTCTACTGGAGGTTAGACGTCTTTGGTTGAGGTCTAAGTTTTTGGAGCACTGCCATTTTTGTAATGCTTTATACATTTAATGAAAGACAACATGATGTGTTGAAGCTAAGTCTCTTTTTTTTCACTTTGTTCCATATATTACTGCTCAATAGTACTTTTATATTTGATTTTATGTTTGGAGTTTTATTCATATATGGGAATATTGCTCAAAGTCAGCATTTTTGTGAAGTTTTCTCATATTCCTTTGTCTCATCGGCTACAGAGCTTTGGCACTTGCCCAACATTTGTGCTTTTTGTGTGTTTTAGTTTGAGGAACTGATTAATTTCTTTTTCATACAACTTGAACTCATTCTTTGGGGTTTGGTAATTACAGTATTGTTTCAGTCTCCACTACCCTAAAATTTAAGCACTTACTGTATTTAATACATATATTTCAGACATTTATTTATTGTAGGTAATGGCTTTTCTTACAGCGAGAATCAAGTGTATTTCAAAAAGTAATACATTGACCATTTTGTTGTTTAAAGTAATGCAAAACAGCTGCTTAAAGAACAGTTCAAGCATCCTGGACACTCCTCAGATTTACGTAAGGCTGATGTTTGTGAACATAGTTATCAAATGTGTTGGTTTTGCATTTTAGGATTACTAATATAGGTTCTGTGGCTAATTATTTAAATACTATTTTTTATAGTATGTTACATGTCAGATTGAGAATATATGTATGTGTGTACCTGTTTTTTTATTTTTTTTAGGACCTTTTCTGGTATGAACATTTTGTCAGAACTAGTAGTGTTCTTGATGACCAAAGCACAATCTTAATATGGTGGAACGCCATTTTTGGATTAGGGTTAGGACTTCAGTGTGAATTGAGGAGGAGTTAGGGTTAGGTATGTAATGTAGGTGCAAGGTAAGTGACAGGCTACAGAAATGACTACATGTCAATAAATGATCCTGTTAAGGATAAAAATACAAGTGTGTGTGTTTGTGTGTGTGTAGGGGGGAGGGGTCAAGTTCTAAAAGATTGAGAATCCCAGCCGGAGGGAGTAGGCTGTGGTTTCCTCTCGGGTCAGGGAGCTGTAGTCCATCACGTCTTGACATTTCCAGCATCAGTCAGCTACTTCTGCCGTGACACAACTGCTGACGACCCTGAGCACTCAGGATTCAACACAGAGGGATTTAATTTGGCACAATGCTGAACACCAACTGTGGCTTGTAATAGCCTGGCTAACACTCGCGCTTGGAATAAAACAAACTACCCAAAGGTGTGTTTGGATGGAGGATGCTTGGGGTTTCAGTGGCCCAAAATAGGTTTCTCAAAGCGTTTGTAGACATGATGCAGTCTGGTCTGACATGTGGTTGTTGTACCAGTAAAACCTTTTGGCTTTTTCTTTAGTTAATCTAGAATTTAAGGGAAGAGCCCTGAAATAGTCCTGGGACTCAGATGGCAGCTGTGCCATCTTTATAGGACTGAATGTGGTTATTTATAATGTGGACAAACCCATCTGCTGACTTCATATTCATAATGAATTGTTCATCTTGTCATAAGTCAGGCAGTGTCTGTTAGGAGTACATGCTTCCTGCCTTCATGTTGACGAAGTTTATCAGTTTTAAAACATCACAAAACCAGAGTTGTAAAGTAACTAAGTACAAATACTTCTTTAATGTACTTAAGTAGAATCTTTGGGTATCTGTACTTGAGATTTGAGTCGTTTTGGCTAAGCCATTAGCTCCTCATTACAGTCAGAATAATCTTAGGTTCTTCAAACTCAGTCAGTTCAGGGAGCCATCTACAACAGGTAACATATTAACTGTTCCTAACCTCTCTGCAGAACCCAAAGTGTTATTTGATTCCTCATAATATCCTGCTGATGTGTACCATACAAGGTACTTAACTAATAAAATGAAAAAGATACAAATCCGACATATTAACAAGACCTCGCAAATTTCTGCATCAAATTTTTGTCAGGTTTTCTCATTTCGATAAACTTACTACAAATACAAATAAGTTCCATCAAGAAGAACATTCTCTAGATTGGTGAGCACATAGCCTTTAAAGTACACCATATGGGTTTGGTCTGACAGCTCAAATCAGCATCTTGTGTGATCAAATGGTTTTCAGAGAAGCAATGATCCATGAAATGTATCTGAATAAATGAATAAAGCAGAGTAATGAAACACACGACCTGGCAGAATCAGTTTCATATGTTTAAATGTTTAAATATGAACTGTTATCTCAGTACATCTGCACATTTGCTGTTTCCTTCGAGTACTATATAATATTTTAAATTTCAGCAGAATCTCTGTTCGAGATTATGGTTGAGTGGCTGATATTTTGGGTTTTGGTCACAGAAAATAAGATCAATAAAACCTGACAAATAAACTAACTTTCTGAAACTCATCCATCTGCAGAGAATGTAATCATGGCTTCAGTGCATCAGGTGATCATCATGTTTCCTGCTGCTGCGCTGCTATGGAATGACAGAATCTGCTTTTTTATTGTTTTTGGGTTTTTTTTGGTAAAATGCAGCCAACTTTGGAAAGTTTCAGTCTTGTTTGTTTGGCCTCTTCAACTTCAGTGCAGATCTAAATGAGCTTTTATCTGGTTAAATACAGTAATAGAAATATTTGATAATAAAATTCTGAGTGACTATTTTTTGTTATTGACGTAATTGATTATTTTGCATAACTGGTGTAGCACTATTCTGTTTGCTTTTCAGTTTCTGCACCTCTCATGTTGTGTTTGAGAAAATGAAACATATCAGAATATGAAGCTGGTTTTGTTGGCAGAATTTAAAACAATTGCACATGGCCCAGAAGTTGATGCCAAGCGCTGAATCGTTTATTTGCTACAATAGTTGTGGTTGTTAACTTGGAAGCATTAGCATATTTTTTGTTGCCCCGTGTTTGTCAGTTTGTGATTTAGGAAGAGCCTGTGTCCTTCTGCTTTCAGACTTCTTAAATTGTGAAAATATACCGTCCGTTTGTGCTGCTGGTCAGAAAAAGAGCAAGATGATCTGACACTGCCGTCCGTAACCGCTATTGATTTGTACATGGGAACTGAAATCTCACTGAGAAATGGGCCACCTGGGTGCAGACTTACCCCAGATTTATTCCACTTTATTGATATCTGTATGATATATCAACAAGAAAAATCTAAAAGCGAGCACCTCCGCTGTCTGTCGGAAGAGTTACTGTGGGAGTGCCACACTCAGCTCTCGCCTCGCTCACACATTCGTCCTTCTGGAGGACATGTTTCAAATCAAGCTGTCGTCGCCGATATGACTTTTATGATCTTAGCTTCAACCATCACCAAAGCATGAAAGGTGACATCTTATGAAAGCTTCAAATACAACTTTCTTCTGAGTGTAGGACGCTCCTGGACTCCAAATTGTTAAAGACCGTATTTATCTGGACCCCCCCATCCCCCACCAAAAAAAAACAAAAAACAAAAAAACAGTTCAGTATGCCTTTATGGGATCATTATTTCTTATCTATTTCAAGTTGGCTCTATACGCTTGGTGCAAGGTAATGCAAAGTGTGCATTAAAAATAGAATCGCTGACCATAAAGTGCATTTAGTGAAGCTGAAAGTCCGCTCACTAAATATAGGCTGATGTCCAGAGGGGGTTCTGACGTAAACACTTTTTTAAATGGTGACTTCAGGATAAAAGGACTTTTTTTTTTTTCGATTTTCCTTTACCCAATCTAGACCTTAATTTAGCATCCCATACATAGCCGTGTGAATAACGCTTGGTGCAAGGTAATAAATTATTAGAGGTGCTGCATATGAAAATAATCTTGTAAATCATTAATTGGCGCTCTCAGTAAATATCACACTCTTTAATAGGGTATTATTTATTCAATTAGCCAATTAGTCAAATGATGTATAGTTGGACTCAGTATTCTGTTTTCTACCAGTTTTTCTACCTGTAAGGAGACTTATTGTGCCCCTTTTTCAGAACCCTATAAAATGTTTATGACATGTTTGGGTCAAAGTATAAGCATACAGCATAAATGCTCCTTTATACGTCGGTCTTTAGAGCTATTTTCTCTCCAGACGATATCAGATGCGGTGTTACACTTTACTCCTCTAATCTATTCCACTGGGTATCTTTCAACGTGGTTATAAATACACACATATTCAGAGGAGATCCTTTAGTACTTACCCTATGAATAATGAGACACAATCCCATCATGACACATACTTACCTTGGTAAACTTATTAAAACACAGCAACAAAAGTACAGATGCTGAGTAATCTGGTCACCCTCCTGTTAGAGTATTTTGTCAGGTCGACCTCGTAAAACTGGGATCTCATTGGGTTTTTTGAGAACTGAAGCTTCAATGATCTAATTTTACAGTAAGCAATCATGTTGGCTTCCATTAATAGTGCCTTTACCAACAAAAACAGCAAAAAAAATAATAAATGTATTTACTTGATGAAGGAAAGACAAATCTTTAAACTTGTAGTTTAATTCTCTACAATGTTACAGCATGATAATTAATTGTTAGCAAAGAAACTGCAAGGAGGAGATATCATATTCATGGTGTACCCACTTATTTGTACTTGTCTTCAAGTAAAGTCCAAATATAACCCAAAAGAGTGACGTGAACATCAGTATCTTCTAGGTCCAGTTTTGTGAAATGTAGTAAAAAATATATATTGGTTGTCTTTATTCTAGGTGCACGTGACCAGAAAAGGTACGCAGCTCATACCAAACAGAACTGTGTAGATCCTGTTGGTACCCTTGTATCTGATCATAGTCCCATATGTACAATATGTATGCAGCAACATAACCTTGTGATCAGCGCTGTTTTTATGTGATAAAAAAGCCAGGAACAAAAAGGAATACACCACTGATACACAGCTCTAACAAGACATAGACAAAAGACCAGCATTAGAAGCACCACAGGTGTGTTATAGTACTTTGGCAGCTTATACAGTTAGTGTTAACATAGAGTAGCATGAGATTCATGATGCGAGGGGCAGGGGACACCCTGGACAGGTCACAAGTCCATCACAGGGCCACATAAACAAGACAATCATTCACAGTCTCACCTAGGAACAGTTTAGAGTTGTCTAACATGCATGTTTTTGGTCTGTGGGAGGAAGCTGGAGTACCTGGAGAAAACATATAGAGTCCACACTGAAAGGTCCCCGACTGGGCTTCGATGCAGCAACCTTTTCACTGAGCAGGGCTCTACCAACTGAGCCACTGTTATTTCCCAACAGCCACTTATATCTTGTCACAGAAAATAGAAGGCTAATATTATGCTACAAGTGAAACAGGAAATATAAAGGGCTTTAATCTCATCTACACAGAAACACAGGTTTTCCAAAACAACTGGCACAAAACACTATAGCAACTAGTGTACACCAGACCTGTATGTAATGCTGTAATGCTGCAGCAACTACATCAAAAACAGGAAACAAGGCATGAATCATGAGCATAAAACTTTCACACATTCAACAGACCACCCCTTCCCCTTTTACTTTTTTTATTGTTGTGAGTCAAGTTTGTGGCAATTGTTATTCATCAGCCTTATTTGCTAATTAACATAATCCAGTTTACAAAGGTTTGGCTGTAGTTGAACAATGGGCAGCATCTGCAGCACAAACACTGCATGGAATCTAGTTGTCATCATGTCAGAAGTGCTTGTAGTTGTAGGTTAGAGGAGAGCCTATGACATCATCATTTTCAAAAGTTTTAGTTTTGGATGTTCCCACAAAAAACACAAGGGTGTTTTTTAAAACATACTGTTAAGAGGCTTGTTAAAAGTGGAACAATAACAAATTTATGTATTCACTCATTTGGAAATGACAAAAGTTCCACTTTTGCTCCCTGATGAATTTCTAATTAGTTGCAACCAACCTTAAAACGTTACAGTCTAACTTGGCTTTATAGTGTGCAAAATAAGCTTTTTTCTGGGGCTTTTTTTGTTTTCCCAGAGATGCTGATCTGTTCTCTATGTTCCGTTTCTTGAAATACATCCCCCCTAATGCAGATGTTTTCATATTTGCTAGTTCCAACGTGTTGAAGAAATCAATGCCCGGACCTTTAATGAAAGAGTACATGTCATATTTATGCAGAATCAGTAAAATAATGCACTGCGCAGTGGTTAGGGTTCTGCTCTGAGACACATTTGTAGTATATGCGGTGCAGTGATATCGGGCCGTTTCATGCGATTCAGCTTCTTTGCACTGCTTGTTGATTAGTTCAGCGTTTTATATTGTCTTTCAGCCCTTTGTATACTGAACATGGAAAATAATTGAGATTATCAGCACAAACACGATTCTGTGATGCTTCCCTCAGCCACTCTCCTTCCATATTTTTTGTCCCCGTCTGGTGAAATGAACAGCAATACTTGCTTAGTTTGTCTTAAATGGGATTTTGTCAGTTGTGCCGCAAAGAGAAAATGAATTTCGCTGAGCCTACTGTACAGCAAATGTGCATAACCGGGATGACAAAGAATCTGGAGAGCCTGCAAATATCCAACTGACTGAACTGAAATCACTCAGGAAATGTTGGTATGGATCGACTTTGTGGAGAATCCAATTGATGGATAAAAAAAGTCACGAGTATTTGTGATTATTTTACTCGAGCTGCATTAACAGAAGTTGACTTGTGTTCATTTCAAAGCCGAAAGGACAGAAAGAAGTCACTTTGTCCTTGGACTGTACTGTCACAGCCATATACCCTGAAAATAAAACAGAAAACATTTAAAAAGTGACTGTGAGTCCCTTGGGGTGGGGGGGCTGAGGGGGCTGTGGAGCATTTTATGGTTTGCAGCGGATATTGCGGTCATAAAAGATGAATATCTGGATTGCAGAACCTTTTGGAAACACTCACCCACCACGGCTTAAGTGTTGCTGTTAAATATCTCTGTTTTATATGAGAACATCAGACATCACTGTTAACTTTACAGCCATGTGCTGTTAATAAGTACGTTTACACATGCTGTTTTACCTGCTCTTTTATTTCCTAAAGAAAATAAATTAAATGGAAATTCTAGTTTAATACAAAACAGTGCAATTGCAATGCAACCATCAATCATTTTCTTACTATCTAATATTAAATTAGACTAAACGTTTCCTGTTTCAAATGTGTTTCAGTAGCATTGCTTTTAAACTGTATGATTTGGGTCAAACATGTTGAGTTTCCCTCCTCAAGCTTTTCTCAATAGTTTGCTGGAATTTTGTCCCGTTTCTCCTGATCGAACTAAGTGGAACTGAGTCAGGTTTGTAGGCTGCCTTGTTCACAACTCTCAACACAAATTATCCAACCCATTCTCACTCCCAACTCGTCACATATTGACGCTTTTCCAAGGTTCCCTCTGCGTCCGGTTTTGACACCCTAAAATTACATAATATTCACCTTAGATATCCACACAACCTAAAATTAACCATGAACCCTGATCCCTAATATTAACCACATGTAGCTTGTGTTTTTCTAATCTCATTTCCCACTGACCTAAATGAGTCCCAGCTGCAGTTTTATCTAGTTTGTAACGGAGAACCAGTTAATGTAACCATGAAACTGCAGATCAGCTGCAGCCCGACTGGTGAGTAGAATAGACCGTTAATTGACTGAATATGAAAGCGAGACGGAACATGAAAGTAACAGCAGGGGCTGCAGCACTTTATACTCACTTTGCACGGTACTGTGTAAGGTAAGTGTAATTGATCTGTGGCTTTCTGTTGGGATAACTGCATACCTGCATATGTGTGCAGATGGCGTCACCACTTCATTGTTTTTCTCTGCAAACATGACCACGAACTGATGTGTGCAGGACATGAAAAGCAACCTGCATTTTTGACATCAACAGCTATTAAATGATACATGGGAGCAATTCTAGCAAGGCCAATAAACACTTTTGCAACACTGAGGACAATTTCTTAGTCCGTGTGCCGCCTCGTGTCAAACAGTGGGCTGCTTTGCATATGGGCTGATAGTGGAGGCCATCGTAATTTAGTCTCCACGTAATGCCTATTCAGCGCAAAACAGGAGAGTGTTGTCAGAATCCCAGGATGGATGTGGGAGCGCCCACAAGTGATATCTATCCTGATGAGGGGAGAATGCTCAGTGATTTATTACAGAGGAAAAACAGGAAAAAATGCTCAAGCTGGGCACTTTTTTTCCCCCTGTTTCCCTTGCTTAGGTTTTCTATTTGAATTAAATGAGGTGTGTATGAAGGTAGGCAGAGGGGGCAAGGGTGGTGAGAGATAGGGTGCAGGAAAAAAAAAGGACATACTTCATCTTCCCATTCAAAGTGTTGTTTTCAGCAACTTTGAAATGAAAGAGGAAAAATGCTGATGGAATTGCACCAGAATGCATCACAGCGGACTGCGAAGTACAAAAAAGCCTGGGTCAGGCGTTGGTGAGGCATCCTGCACGTAGGGCATTTTTACCTGCCATTTTTTTTCACCCCCTCTTGCCTAATGGTCCCGTGGCTTACTTTTCAAACCTACAGTAAGTGATAAGAGGAGTGTCCTTGACAAGGTCAGCCAAAGGGCAAGACACAGCATTACTCGTCTCATGTACTGTAGAAGAACAAAAAAGTCATTTACAACATTTCAACTTTTCAGGAAGCTTGCTTAAAAGCCAATCTTAGGGCAAAGAAATAGTATTTATGATAAAACTTATTCTTTATTTACCAGAGAAAATAGCTTAAAGTGGCTTTTTGAAAAGCACAGTTCATACATTTTTTTTCTGGTCTTTTTTTCAATCTGGCACAATCTTGTCCACGTCTTATGTTTTTTGGAAGGAAGCTGACTCACATCACTGTAATCAAATCTACCTGCAGGTATAAATAAAGTTGATTGATTAATTTACACCATTACTTGACAAATCCCAGTTTGAAGGGCCATATAGCTCAACTTCTACTCCCTCATCCTACATCACAAATTAATTTGGGACACTCCCACCCTCTGGCGTGAACATGGAAAATGCACAAGAAGAGCTATGGGGTGAATTAAGAGTTGTGCTTTGGGCGTTAAACATGTTTGAACATGCATATTTGTGCCCCCCGCCTGCATTCATTTTGACGTACATGTACATGCTTGTAAACACTGTACTATTTTTGGTTTTAAAGTTCCACTGAGGGGCCTACAGTTTCCACATCGGTCTAATGGGTGGCAAATAATGTGTGGGTTTGTCTATTTAGAGGCAAGAAAAACAAAGAACTTTGTTTGATTTCTCACAAGGGATTTGATGTCTTTTTGGTTCCTGAGAGATGAATTATCAAAAGGTAAAAACAAACATCTGTTCTTTTTATTTTTCTGCTTGTGATCTGGCTGTTCATCGTCATTGGCTTTTTTTTTTGCACAAAGGCGTGTAGCGCGGTGTGCACAGTCAGCTCAGTTAGGTACAAGCTTCACTCGCCTGCTTGCTGAGGTATCCTAGCACACAGCTAAAGAAGACAACATTTACATCCCTCAGGTTTTATGGTTGAGCGTAGAATACAGAGGCATGAATCAGGCTTTGGTGTCTGCTTTCCTGTCAAAGTTAAAACACCCACACAGAATGATGTTGCCATTACCATGTTTACTGCATTTAGGGTTCATAGGTATCTCTAAATTGTTTTTAGATATGAGTGAGCATGGTTGTTTGTCATTGTGGCCGTGTGATGACATGTGACCTGTCCAGAGTGTTTTTTACACAGTGACCTGTGGAGATAGGCGCCAGCTCCCTGAGACCTGGAAAAGTAAAGCAAGTATAGACGGATGCTTACTCCCAACTCTCAGGTAAACGCCCAACCTGATTGGATTATATAAACTAGAAACAACCCTGCAACTGAGTATCCTTCACAGCAAAAGCAAAAGCAACAGGAGCCACAATAAAGAGAGGTTACACTGTAAAGCCGTAGTGCTGATTGTGGAGCTAAACCCAAATTATTCATGTGTTTTGTGTATTTACGTGTAAAGTTTTTAAAAATACTTTGAATTTTGTGATTACCCATTACCCCTTATTTAACAGCCGTTATATTCAGCCTACCTGGACTTTGAAGGGTGTGGCCTCTGTGGGTTACAGTCTATTGTGGGCTGAATTGAGACACTGGAGTTATGTTATTCCTTGCTGAGGAAAACCTGCCTCCTGGCATTTCACACAGACCTTCCACCCACCTAAAATTATTTTGCAGTTCAATCACACCCACCACGTGGAAACAGCCTTCCCCTATATACAACAGTGGCCTCGCAGCAGGAGAGCTGTGGGCGCTGCAAAAACTGCTCAGGACTGGCTGAAGACAGAGTTATATGTTTTGATTCAGCCTCTGGCTCCTCCACCACCAATCAGAGGAGGAGGCTTAAGTGGGAAGCAAACCCAGCCCACTGTAATCCCACCTCCAGAGAACTCAATTTGATCTGCAAGACACATCAGGAGACCCTGAGGTGGTTATTTTCTCCACGCACCTATTATTAGTTTACAGGTTAAGGAGGTCATCTGTAATGTTGGGTCACCTTCCCATAAATTTCAATATAGATGCATGTATAAGATGACAGATGAGCTAAACTGAATGAGGCATTTCTGAAGCGATGCACCCCTTGTTCTTTATTTTACATTGAGAAAACCTTGACAGAGGACAAAACACACTTGTTTTGGGGGTTTATTGTGTTAAATAAAAATTTATAGTTTTTGTTTTATAATCTCAGCTCAGTGCAAATGTTACTGTTTATTGGCTCTGCCAAGTACAGATGGAACAATCGAGAATTGGTTTAACAATTGATTATAACTGCTTAAAACATTCTTGTCATGTTATTGCATAACAGTAAGTTATGTCTTTAGGACCAAGGATCCATCCATCCATTATCTATATTCGCTTCTTCCTTTCAGGGTCACGGGGGTCACTGGTGCCCATATCCAGCAGTCAGTGCGAGGGGCGGGGTACACCCTGGAGTGGTCACAAGAGACAGAGAGGCAGAGAGGATGTTACTCATAAAGTACACAGTGGCTATGCATTTATCATATTTACAAAATATCCCTGTTTTTATGCAGTAAATGTAACAAGTTTTATTTTGTTGCATTTATCCACCACACCTTAAAGGCTGGTCTGTGAATATTTTGTCTGACATTAAAATGGTCCGTGGCGCAAAAAGGTTAGGGACTGTTGCCATAGCTGGCTGTGTGTCAGTGAAATTCACATGAATGAAAAAAAAACAGTTTGATGAAAGAAACTCAAAGCTTTCATGCATAATAAATCATTTGCATGTCATGCTTTAATGCAAAAAGACCAAGACCCTTTTTTTAAGGATTTCTGATTATTATTCCTCTAAAAATTCCTGGATTTTTGGATTTATACATTTTTTTTATTATCATGGAAAGCTTTTTCCAAAACATTTTATGCTGTGGTAAATCCTCACAAGCACACCGGAGTTAGTGTGACGCTGCAAATGAATATATCAATAAAGAGCTAATTCTTGAATCTTATTCTCTTGAGATGTATTAGCCATGATCGGTGAGGAGGATCTCCACGTAATTACAGCAGGTTAATGTAATTACACTGACAGCTCCAGCAGCTCTTACTGATACATGACGTACTGCTGAAGCACATGTAGGGTTACTCATGAGATTAGCTCGGAGGCATTACATCACCTGAATCAGACAAAGACGAACGTCCTCTAAGGGAAGGGGCTTTTATTAACACACATGTAGAGCTATTCATCCCCTTTTGTTTAACCAGATCAGAACGGAGCATAAAAATACTGGCGCTGATTCAAATCGTCCTTCTGTCACTTTACAGATAAATTAGACTGAGGGTAAATAAGTAATAAGATGGACCACTGAGATCTGTCTAATATATTATACAGTTTACTGACACATTTTGTATAAGTCAAGTATTTTATTCTGGATATTAGTTTCCTTTAAATGTTTTAAATATTTTTAACATTGTTCATTTATATGGTCAGGGCTCTCAAGTGTTAAACTGAGCTTGAAGGGAGATTACTAGCTGCACAATGACTGTTTCAAATAATGAATAAACAAATAAAGACTAATTTGTCCTTATTTAATAAACTATTTTTATAAGAAAAGAAGAACTGATTCTCAAACTAGACACCCAAACAACAGGCTGTAGGAGTGAGGAATTCCAATATTGGCAAGACAAAAAATTACTAAAAAAACCCCAAAACAAAATGTTGCAACTACAAATGGATTGTCCCGCGCGTGGAAATTCAGTTGTAATAGCAGCAGCAGATACATACATCAATCCACAGAGGCAGTATATTGCTATGTGACATTTTCAGATAATAATTAAAGATAGTAAAAATAAACAGATCAAAATACAAATAAGAATAATAATTATTGTACCGGACTATCATGATGAAATTAGATAAAAATGAAAATAAAAGCAAAATACTGTGCAGAAAAATACAAAATTACAGGAAAAAACTGTCATGAGAGACTCATGAACCGTGGGGGTGTGCAATTTGAATCAAACTCAGTCATTAGGACAGTGTTCCAGTACAGGAAAATGATGTACAATTGCCACTGGTTATTATTTATGTAATGATTGAGATGTAGAGTTGCTTGACGTGCAAACACAAACATGGATGCTTATCAAGATTGTTGGGAGCGGTGATGGTTATAGAGTCTAACAGCTGATGGGAGGAAGGATCTGCGGTAACATTCTTTTGTGTATTTAGGATGCAAGGATGCTTTTGTGCATTTATAATCCAAGGCAGGACCAGCAGCAGCTTTGCACATGTGATTTATTTGCAATGTGGACATAAAGTGGAGTGAGTCTCCTCTCTGCTCTGACTGCAGACACAGTTTGCTTCACAAGGCTGTTGTGAGACCGGCCAGCTGTCAGTGCTTTGGAAATGGGAGGGGCTCAGGGCAGCATTCTCTGCACGCTGAGGACAATAACTGCAGAACAACTGGTGCTTTCTCATGTCAAGTCTCTAATAATAGCAAAAAGTTACTAGATTTGTTGCTAGTTGGACTGCACATTGGTTCCTTTTCAAGAAAGTGTGTGTGTGCATTTTTTGTGTAAGTGTGAGAAATATAAAGTGTGGCGTTTGCACCTCATTGTTTTTGCAAAGCAGCTGTTTGTTGAAACACATTCTCATGATTTTGTAAGTGCAAAACATAGTTGCTTTTAAACAGTTTTTAAAAGTACAAAGAAAATAAAAATGATCCATTTTTGTCCCTCTTCGAGATGTTATTAATGTTCCTCATGAAATTTAAATTTAGGATTTAGAAATTGCACAGATAATATATCAAGTGGATCGCCTTTTCTTTGACAGTATCTGTGTAAGTAGGAAGCATTGTTCTGGTTCAGTTTTTCCTCTGGATTCTAAGTGGGTTTCATCCGTCAAGTCTGAGGTTTGTGACGGGAAAGGACAATAAGAAGAGGCCACCTTTACTTCTCCTCCGACTCGCAGACGTCCTGTGATGTACTGGCTCTGCTCTCCTCCTCATCATTTCCATTTGTCTTGGGCTTCGTCCTTTTCAGGCCTCATGATCGAGCAGCTTTACTTACTTCCCTTAATCCACTGAAAATCCCCAAACTTGTAGCACAGTTTGTTTTAGTTCAGCAGACTTAGGGAGGCAGTTTTAGATCTTTAAATGTGAGGTTCTGTGAAAATTTTATGAACAATAAATATCTTACCTGGTTTTGAATGGTTCCAGTTTGGAGAAATAGACTATTTCTGACCAGACTAACAAGCTGGCTAGTCTTGGCGAGGTTAAGGCTTCAGTGAATTGTGAAGTGCTGTCTCAAAAAAAGAACTTTAACGTTTCATTCAAATGTTTTTTTCTAAACCTTGACATTGTCATATTTTTTGCACTGCAGTTATTCTGACAGAAATATAAACATGCAATAGGTATCCCAGGCTGCACCAGAGGTGCTACAGCTGCATGCTGCTGCCTCTTTCTGTGCCACATAGAACCACAGAATTCAATGTTCTTTAGATGAAAAACGCAGACATTGTTCTTTGCTGTAACGACTCAAACAAATGATTTGCACACACAAATCATACTCGTACTCCACAGTATCCAATCAGATCCGTTTTGCATTATCAGACACCACACCCACGTCCATTGCTATATTCTGCATTCAAGGTCTACATTCAACTCTAATCTTTTCATCCTTTGTACCTGCTTTTCTATTGGCTTTTATAAACAGTCATACTTAGAAACATTAGTCTTTTATATTGTTATGGTGAAATATCCTCACATGCAACGTTGCTGGGTGTCAAAATAACAGCAGAGTACAGCTGGGGTCTCTCATGTCCCCTCATGGTTGGGTGTAGACTCCTGTCCTCCAGCCTAAATTTTCTTTTTAAAAAAAATAAAAGAACAAATATGTTTAAATTATTAAAATATGCTGGGGTAGAGTCTCAGTTCCTACCGAACCACATTCATCACTTTTAAACAACTAGAGCTAATACTTACTAAATTATATAGTATGAACAGAATAAATATGTGATGATCACTCAGTCTGTTTTATAATAAAACTACATCATAGTGTAAAAAAGGGTTATTTTTAGTTAAGGCAACAAGATTTTAAATTATCTCTGCATATCTCTGCCATCAGACTGCTGAACTCACGCCACAAGTCACATATTCACACACATGCAGGAAAAAACTAATACATGCATACAACTGTACCCACACACATACTGTATTCCTACTGTATTTATATGTATATATAGGCTCATTTTCTAATTATATTTATTATAAATGGTAAAGGTAAATGGACTGAACTTTTACGCTTTACACTAACAGACATTCACCCATGCACACTCGCATTCACACACTGATTATAATAGTATAACCTGCTGTAATTGCACAAAAACTGCACCTTTAAATTTCCAGATTATGCATCATCACCATTCTGTTGTGGACAAATGAAACAAAATTGAATTCACTTTTAGAGACTGTACAATCCTAAATGACAATAAAGTTTGGTGAAGTGTTTTCATCCATCCTCCCTCCATAGAACCCCAGATCACTAATTAAGTAGCAATTTTAAATGAACTGTGTCTGTCACTCTGGACTGGACTGGTACCAGGTCCACGAGAAGACCCAGCCCAGCCTCAGAGGCAGCTTGGACCAGTTCCATCCCATTTATGACTTTTAAAATGGATAGATTTACAGTTCACTCTTTATCATAAAGCATTAAGTACATACTTGATAGAGCCAACAATTAATTCATGTGTAGGAAGGCCGAGGGGAGAAAAAAAAACAAACATAAAAAGCGGTACAGTAATGGAGTTGAATTGAACAGAACCCTCATCAACAGTGTTGACTAACCCTCTTTAAAGGTGTCCTTGTTATTTTGTGATCTCCTCTAGTTCCCAGTTGATGGCTGAGCAAAGGTGCCCGCTCTGCGGTTCTGCTTGATCTTTCTGATCAGAATAATTGAGGCTCTTGAGCTGAACGCGGGAACAGCCCGGGTTCAGGCCACCACATTGTTGCTTTTGTTCATTTTCTCGAGGAAAAGGGCTTCGTGAGAGCCGCGGCCATTGAAAACAAAAAAAAACGCAAACACAGATTGGACTGGATAAATCATCATGCTTCTCCTGCAGCACTGTAGAGAAAATGCTGCACAGTTGCTATGAAACCCTCTGTAGCTAGGCAACGGCTTGATTATCAGAGGGGTTTTTATTCTTTATATATAAAGGAGGGAATGTGTTTTTTTTTCTCCCCCTTTTCTGTCCAGAAAATTTGCCTTCAGAAAGCTTTACAAGTAACAGGATATGTGGAATAACACTTCTTTAGTTTAGAAAGAAGCAAATTCAGGTTGATGTTTTTATTTTTTTATATAAAATACATAAATCATAAAATACTTCATTGGCAAACACTGATAGGAAAGAAAACCTAGTATTTTGTCTTTTTGAAACTTCTGATTTCAAAATAAAATCCATGTGTATTGTGTGTACATATGCTTCATGCTACATGTTGCCATCTGCTTTCGAAACAGAACGATACATTCTGACAGCATTTGTGTAGAAATATATCCTTATATTTATTAATATAGCTGCAATTTCGACCACTTTCAATTGTTTTCACATAAACCACTGTTACTGTTAAAAAAGAAAAAAGAAAGAAAAAACATTGAACATCCTTACTGCCCAGCACACCAGTCGAGGTCGTCTGCCCCTGGGCAAAACAAAACTGTCAGACTGAAATCTAAATGTGGCGACACATTGTTGTATTGGAAATGACAGCTGGGCTAAAGAATAAAACAAACTGTCAACAAGGACTTAAAGAACTAAGTTAAAAAAAAAAAAAAAACAAGATGATGGGCGTTTTTCAAGGGGATGTATCACATTGTGATTTAATGGAAAATAATCCGTCAAGTTTCCATTTATGCTCCTCCTCAGTCTCAGGTAATGATTTATATTCCAACACAGGAGCTCCTTTTAATAAACAGTCTCTTAGTTTAACCTCAACTTCTACTTCCCGTTTAAAATCAGCTGTGAAAGCAGCATGCAGTGTCTGGTCCAATAAATGTGGCTTTTTAGCCTGTCAATTCAAAAGCATAATACTATAGCTATTTTAACAAGTTATATAACTATACATATAACTAATAATCATTAAACACATTTACCTGTCGTAAAGCAATCCCTACTGAGTGAAGCAGACAATGTGTTCAGAGCAAGTTTTATACTAATATCTAATGCTTTAGGTGTAATAAGCTTTTTTCAACCTTTTATTTTAGATTAATCTATTTTAGATGTTCTATTAAATGATCTGTAATGCATTTATTTTGAGGACTATTTTTTGTCTTTACTGCATGATAAAAATACATAAAAGCAAACATTAAAAACAAAATCTTAAGCCATTAAAATCATAAAAACGAAACAATAAAAATGTTAAAATCACTGTCAAGCTGAGGTAAAAGCAAAAGAAATAGTGTTTTAAAAACAGGAAGTGAGTGATTAATATCAACTTGTAAGCGTTCAAGTTGTATTTACATTTTTTAACATTATTTACGTTCTCCATTAGTGATTTCTCTCATGCATTTCTGCCAACAACAGTGATTGCTCTCTGCAGCCAGCCGGCGCTCACAGCAAGTGGGCGACATGCGGAAGTTCATGCTGGTGGAACCAGTGATCAGCTCACCGCCAGCCTTGTAATCATCTAATGCTTCACGGGACACCTTTAGTTTGGTTAAACTAAAACTCCTGTGATGGCTGACGGGGCGCCCGTTTCACCGTGAGCCACGCTAGGCCAAGCTGGGAGACAAACTAAAAGATTACTGCAGTCTGTTTCCTCCTCTGTTGTGTTTTTAATCTGCCACATCTACATCCAAGCTTTCATCTGACATCTGCTAGAAGCTGCTCCTGCTGTGATGTTGGCCAACATCCGTCAAAAAAACCAGGGCAGGTTGACGCATTCAGTTTTCCTGGAAAAAGAAAGCATTTATAAGCTAGAAATACACCAAAGATATGCTTTCCTTCAGGACGTTGTGACCTCTTTATCCAAGTGGCTCTTTTCTTTTAAATGGAATCTAATCTTTGATAAATCAGAAATTTATCACCCCTTAATAATTATAAAAGTAAATTTCCAAAGGTTTTTTTTACAGAAGAGGATTGGGACTACAGAAATTATAATTTTTTCTGAGTTCTGACTTTGTCAGAATTCGCTGCTTTCCGTTTTCGTCTGGAGAATGTATGCACTTTGACATCTCTGGGGAAAACCATTGCTGGTTGCCTTCACAAAGTGCCGATGGAAAATGGCGCTACTTACCCACTCACTCCCTTGCACATCCTTCCGCCCCACTTTTTTTTTCTTGCCTCTTTTCCTTTCTTGAGACAGAGGTCAGGAAATATGACAAAGCTTTAGGGTGTTTTGTGAAGTGGGATAAGTCAGCAAAGAAGAGAAAAAAAAAAAGATTAGGAAAATAGAAGAAAAGACAGATGGACGTTTTTGCTCAAATGGTTTGCAGGTTAATACAAAAAAAATCAGTATTTAGAGAGAAACTTTACCTGCAGGAAGGACTCCAGTGAAAAGTAGATGTATTAATAGACATATTGTACATGCAGCAGATTTTCTTTTCATTTTTGAGTAAATGTTTTGTTCCATTCTTCAAATAAAGAGTTTGTATAGCAGATTGGTCAGTATTTTGACTGTATAAACTCATTTATTCAGGTCTTCTAAAGCAATTTTTGGAGAGTTTATAAACAGCAAACAATGTACCTGTTCTAGATACGTAGCTCTGAACAAGTAAAATTAAATTTTGACCAGACCAATGTGATGTTTGTCAGAGTCATCCCATTGTTTCCTGGTACCAATGTTATCCTATGGTTAGTAAAGAAAGTCATTAAAAATGCTTTGATGCAAAAAAAAGTGTAGGCATTATTTGTACCAGAAAACATAGATATAGAGAAAAATAGGTACAGAGGAACTGGGGAACATGGGTATCAAGAAAAGTAGGTAACGGGGAACATGGGTATGGGGGAATCAGGTAACAAAGGCATTGAGAAAATAGGTACAGGGGAACATAGGTCCTCGGAAACATGGGGTACTTTCTTTAAATTGAGGACGTCCCATCAGACCCATCTTCTACAGGTAACATATTGAATGCACCTAACTTTACTACAGAACTTTTAAAGATCTTAACCGTCCTTTTATCTACACGAATATCTTAAAGGATAACACTGAAAAGGATAAGAATTCACTAACTATATACCAGAAAGTTTTCAGTTTATATTAGCCATCTACTTAGAATCTATATAACTACCCACAGCAGCATCAGTTTTACCAAAATTCATGTTTAAAGATTTATTAATCACATGTGTTGAAATGTAAACCGCATAGTGGCAGACATGAGCAGTGTTCATCACTTCTGATTTATTGAGAGTAAATTTGGTGCAGACAGATACTGAATGATCTGTGTTGTCTGAGCTGGGTCCTGGCAGTGTGCCCTGTAGGATGCTCTCTCTGCCCAAAGCATGCAACCAGCTGCACGTTGGGCCGTTTTTGTAAGCCACATTCAGCTGTGAACTCTACATACTGATGGCCAAAAGGTCTGTGAGCACTCTGTTTGAAATGCTTGATTATATTCACTTTCCAGTCTACGTTTTAAGATGTTCAAGAGACACTCAGATGTCCTAAAGTTAAAAATGTGATCAAACAAGAGGGTGCAATGTGAAAAAACTCATAATGATTATTAGTGGATTTTAATGCATTTTTAGGAAAACTAAGGTTTCAAAATAAAATGTAGTTTTTAAAATTAGCTAATTAGTCATCCAACCATTTATTAGTAAAACAATTAACATTTTGACATTCTGTTTCTAGTTAGACATTCTAATTTGGGAATTATAATGTACAAAATGCTTCATATTTAAATTCAAGTGAGGGTTTATTTGAAGTCAAACCAAATGTTCAGATATTTAATCCCACAAATGTTCAACTGCAGTCTTTTTATTCCAGGACATTTACCAAACACTAATTATGATTCTTTGTTTTACTTGAATTTGTTTTACTTTAAACTTCACAAATTCTGCAGCTCATAAACAACATCATGACTCTTCTGGTGTGCAGCAGCTGTCAAGAACTTCTATTTATTTTGGTTTACATTTTAAAGTCTCGTATTTTAAAGGAATTCAGATAAAAGGAAAGGATGTCATTCTGTTCTGATCAAAAATAAAAAAAACAATAAACATGTTTATTTTTTAAACTTGAGCAGCCATGACAACTGTATTAGGGCCACCTGGAAGAAAACAAAATCCGGAGAATTTTGTTTTCAAGTTTCAAGATTAAAGTCAAAATGCTATTTTGAGAATACAGACAGAAAACTGAGAACTGAGTAAGAATGTGAAGAAATAATTAAAGCAGTGTTTCAAATAATTAAAGACAAAGTAAAACCTCATTATGCTCTCAAACCCAAGTGTACACCTGTGTTCTTTTTCTAAATTGAAATGAACACAATTGTTTCAAACCTTTTGACTTTATGGCCAAAATAGTATTTTGACCCTAATCTTAACATTTCATTCTCTCTGAGTAAACATAACTAAAATATAAAAGTATATTTATGTAGATGATCGACACACATTGAGCAGACAAGACAAGAAATTAATCTGCTTTTTTAAATAAAGGGATCAAAATTTAGCAAATCTGCTTCTGATCAGATTCAACTTTTTATTGATCCCATCATCTGTTCTTTTATTAATTTGTCTCGGGGAGAGAACTAGCAGCAGAAGGAAGCAAGTGTGGAAGTACAAAAACAACAAAAGCAGCAATATAATGCTTTTATATAAAATCTTATTACGCTTTTTATTAAATTTGAAGTTCATATGTTTGAGTTTCTTTGATTGAAAGAATATGATGCGGGTAGTGGAGCTGTTTCTGTGCAGTTTATGAATTATATAAAAATGCCATTTCCACTATAAAACCAAGTTATAAAAATAAACCGATTCAGCTCCAGCACACAAGCTAAGCAATAGTGTAGTTTCTGTTTTTAGCGTCAGCATTTCATATTTTGCCGTCTGATCTAGCAAAGCAAAGGTGACAGTAGAAGTGCAAAAAAAAAAAAAAAGAAGAGAAAGGATTGAGGATGGGTGTTCAGGCGTAAAGCCACAGAAATAATTTGTATTGATACGATGCGGAGAATCAGTTTCAAACAAATCTGCTTTCTCCCAGAAGTCCTGTGGGTTCTGGGTTCTTATTAAGTGAGTGTCAGGCGTCACGGAAAATTCTGTACGTCTTCCTTACTGTGGCTCATCTAAAGCTATGGCTGTGCCTGAACTAAGTTTGTTTGCATAAATGAGTTTGCATGAATTGGTGGTCCTACAGTCAAAGTGGGATACTCCACCAAGGGTGGTGAAGAATGATAGCTAAGGTCATGTGGGGCTTGCAGATCCAGATTGGAAGGTAGGGAGGGAAGTTTATACATGTAAAACAACTTTACTGTCCACTGAAATCACTTTTAAATAAATATTTAAATATTTCAGTGTATATTATGCCAAGTGACTGTGAATTCACTCACAGATCTTTGGTATGTCTGAATTTGCTGAAAGTATTTATAATATGCAAACTATTTTGAGTGATTATTTGTATGTGCCACCCTGAAAAAGCCTTGGTTGCATACATTTTTAGCTCTGCCTCTGCCCAGGCCTTCAGTAGACGACCTAATCTTGAAGTAAAGTGGAATAATAGAATGAGCTGGCTGTTGTGTTTTATATACTGTAATATATTTGCCTTGGAGTGAACTGTACTCATACATAGCCATATTTGTTTGCTTGATGTCAGTAGCTGCTGGTTTTCAGGCACTGTGAATGGATCATCCTTGTAAAACAGCAAGTTGTCTAAATATTGAAGTAGGCCGGCTGTTGTTGTAGTACGAGAGTAATTGTGCTTAGATGCTTACATATTTACAACATATACTGTAATTGCGTAGATGGGGCGTGATTTGCTCTTCCTAGTTTTTTACATGAGTTACTAAAGCAGACGTTAGTATGGATGAGTGCTTTCTCTCCTCACCATGCTTTATACCAAGTAGCTAAGGGGTTTTAGGGGAAGCTACAGTAGCTGCTCTAAAATCCATCAAAATTAAAGTGGATACATGAGGCATTTTGTGTAAGAATGTCAGCTCAAAATTAAAAGACTATGTCAAAGCCACAGTTCAGATCTTTTTAATTTGGGTCAGAGGAAAAAAAAACAAATGAACATTTTCTTTTTGTTCCTAGGTCGTCCAGTCGTCGTAGGGATGAGCATCAACATAGCCAGTATCGACTCCATCTCCGAAGTAAACATGGTAAGTTCACATTTCCCCAGTCTGTCATTGGCGCTAACATTCAGCAGCACTCAGAGTTGTTCAGTTTTCCTCATGTCGTGGGAAGAGCAGCCTGTCAGAAGGCTCGCAGCCTTTCTGCTCAGTGTTTCAGTGAGACCAAAGTCGCAGGAGGTTCACGCTCATCCACACTCAGTGTTGAGCTGCTGATAATTTGCTGGCAATCAGAAACGCAGGCTGAGCAGAGAAAAAATACAATATGGCTGATGTCTAAGAAGTGACGTCACTGTGTCTCTCAGCTCTTTCTTTAGTTCCGTCAGCGTGACAAAGTCAGTCTCAGCACAGTTCAGTCCTCTCAGATTCAGCTGCATTACGTTTTTTCATGACATTATATCAAAAACACAAATTCAATTATCTGATGTCTTCTCAGCTGAATATATTTTGTACACTGCGATAGAAAATGTGTGTTTTTTAGATTATATTTCTATTACCTTTATTTCACCTGTTTATAAAATGCTTAGCATCCTTCACCTCCATGTAAACAGATGTCCATGGGTTTTCTCTCAGTGTTGGTTTCTCTCTCTGACTTCACAGGACTACACTATCACAATGTATTTCCAGCAGAGCTGGAGAGATAAGCGTTTGGCCTATGGTGAGCTGAACTTAAACCTGACTTTGGACAACCGTGTAGCAGACCAACTCTGGCTCCCTGACACCTACTTCCTTAATGACAAGAAGTCCTTTCTTCATGGCGTGACGGTGAAGAATCGTATGGTCCGATTGCATCCCGATGGCACCGTTCTTTATGGGTTGAGGTAAGAACAACAGAAATAGTTTGGGTCAGAGTGACTGAGTTGTTGGATTTACATTGTTTTTATTTGAACACTATTAAAAGATGGAGACTCTCTTGCAAAAGAGCTCTGATTAAATAAAGGTTAATTATAAAATAGGTAGCAGGAAATACAGTAGATACAGGAGAACATAGGTTTGGACTCGCTGTATGTTTGTTGTAAAATACATTAAAAATATAATTCTAACAATGGTCTGACTCTACGTCAGTATTTTTTACATTTAAAAAGGTTTTACACTTTTTAAATAGTAAACTATTCATAGCTGCTATTGCTGACAGAACTTGGCTTGCGAACAAAATGACATTAGCAACTTTTTCATTGTATTCACTTTCAACATCACCATAATGTTTGACCCCCATACATTCATTCATTTTAAATGTGGCCATATTGAGCAGTTCTTAGAGAAAGATGCATCGCTTTAATAATTCAAGAACTCGAAGCCTCTGGGGGAAAAAGGGGGGATAGGAAAAATGTTTCATGCATGCTGAGATACACTTAACCTCTCAGTGACCCTTAGTTTATGGTGGGAATGGATATACTTTATCATAGTATTTAGAAATGTCCTTTGTAGATGTGTGAGGGGGAAAAGCTCCTGCACACCAAAGCCTTTTTACATTCATATTACCACTGTTTAGATGTTCGGGAGATGCTGTCAGTAATTAGCTTTAATGTTTAGCAGTAATAGAATGAAGGTTTAATAAAATGACAAGAACTCACTCATAACTATAGAACACAGAGTACTTGTGTTAGTATAGCTCTTTTTTGTCCTTGGACGGGATGGAAGATGACAGATTTATATTTGGCAAGAAGCAGCAGACTTTAAAGTTTTATTTTCAAAGTTAAAGGTCAAGACATACAGTCAGCGTGTTTTTGAAGCTAAGGTTCAGTGACCCTGAAGGTTTAAAAAAAGATTTCAGATCTTCACCACCTCTCTTGTCCCAGATTGCTGTGACGAAGCAGACAATTAGGTCAGTGGTAAATGTGAACAGAGGCACTCGTCTCAGATCCCCTGGGTGATGTTAAAAGTACGGACATGTTTGTTCTGACTCTGACTTTATTACTGCATTTTTTCATTGTTTATTGTGATAAAAGGAGTTTGATTTAGGCAACAAAAAAGCATGTGAACATGTTAGAATTAGACAGTGACACGAGTTCAGATCAAGTTTAAGATTTTCAGATGTGAGAAATATTTAAAATACAGTGGGATTGAATCATAAAATTCATAATTACCACCATAACACTAATATAAAGTTTACATGTGTTCTTGTGTGTGTCTCTGTCTATTTGTTAGCAAAATAAAAACTACTGGATGGAGTTTATTAAATCTCAAAGTATTTAACCTGTACACCTACAATTTAATAACTTTTGGAGTCAGCCAAACTAAAGACTAATCAACCTTAGAAAACACAAATATGACTAAAGTTATGTTCAAACTGCAGACAAAAGGGCCCCAAAAGGGCAGAAAGGACAATGATTCAGCGAATAAGTGGTGACAAGAGACAGGTTAAACAACCCAGAGGAGAAGGAGATAAGTGGCAACACCTGTGTTGGAAGCTGATTACAGATTGTAGACAGGTGAGGGTGGCAGAGAGGACTGAAAAAATAATGGAGGCAAACTGAGGGAAAATAGAAAAATAATCAGAAACACCAATAATAAAAACTATACAGACTATGCTGAGACTCACCTTCAACACATACAAAGTGAGCTAACAGATCACTAGTCTTTGTATCAAGCTTTTACACACAAGGCATCAGTTGATGTACATTTCATTTTAGCAAATTCACATTTAATTATCAATTTGGCATAATATATACTTTGAAATATTTAAATATTTGTTTAAAAGTGACTTCAGTGGACAGTAAAGTGGTTTCACATGTATAAACTTCCCTCCCTACCTTCCAACTATTGTTTAATGAGGAACTTTATACGTTGCACAAGCTGTTGTAGCATCATTCATAAAAGTAAATGCTCTCTTCTTTAATCTCACCAACAGTCCTGTAGTTTTTAAACGTGTCGCTTTCCGAACGTTTTGCGCCACCATCAATCAAAGCAGGTAGAGGCTCTGGAGAATTTCTTGCCAAAATTGTACTAAATTACACTGCGCCATCTGATCTGAATAAACACTCCCAGCTGCTCCGCTCCGCTCGGGTGCCGAGGTTCCTCGGGAGCCACAGAAAAACAAGCAAGCAAGCAAAGCGAAATAACTCTGCAGCTTCAGGCAGGTTTTACCCAGGCAGCACGGCGCGCGAGAGTCTTCATATCCACAAACCTGTCTGATGGTTTTAGTACTAAAATAATCTGTTGGTCATCAAATCCACTCAACAATAGCAACAATCCACATTTCACCATAGTGTTAATGTGTAGGCATCTCAGGCAGTGGAATATATGATTACCTGTAATGATTACTTTTCTTTTAGTTCCAATAATTGCCTGTTATTAAACTGGTATTAGTGGCTATATGAGTAGTCCCATAATAGTTGCAGCAGAAACTCAGTGTAATATATAATTATGTCAGTAGGCTTCTCTTGACACGATTAAATCTCAGTATTTGAGGTTTTAGGTGAATCTTATTTAAACAGGGCAACTCTCCGATCCTAACGTTTTACATTTTATAAATAAAACATGGTTTACACAAAACTGTGCATTTAAAGTTATTATAGGGATCTCAAACTATTCGCACATGTTGGCCTTAATATGTTATTTCTCTATTCTACAAAAAGTTGTTTGTAATTTTTATACCAATACAAATATTTGTTCAGTCAGTGCAATTAGTAATTCAAAATCTGAAAAAAAATATAATTTAAAACTCATTGCTTTGTTATCTTTATCATGCAGTTCAGGTAAAGCCTTCTTCGACAAATAATTTTGGCTTATGGCTCTGGGAGCATGTAGCATGGCTCTCTGGGTGCTGTAATTGGTAGCCCACTGGTCCACATGTGTGTTCACATGTGCAATTGTTAAAACGCAGAGAATAAATTTCCCCTCTGCTGGACAATAAATGGTAAAAAGTAGCTTTTTAAACAAACAGCTAACAAATAAATAACTAAAAAAAGCAGCTTCCCCAGCATGAGGGGCTGTTAACCTGCCCTGCTGCAAGTACAAATTAAACTAAAGAATAACTTTAGTTAAAGTGACATTCAGGTGCATAGAAGTAAAAAAATAATCCATCCTGTATGAAATCTTGCTTGATCTTTAAGTCCAAAGGTTCAACCAATGTTAAGACCAATGCAAAAAACACACAAAACAAAAACAGGAGAAGACAAGACAGGATAATTTTTTACTATAATTCAATGATCAGGCAGTGTAAAAATAAATAAATAATAAACAGTTGTGAATAGAATATTTTAGGTGATCATCTTCCTCGAAGAAGTTGTAGAAGGCAGCTGGCATCAAGTCCTTGGATCTGTCCTCCAGACCGCTTGTACACGATACTGTAATTACAGAGAACACACAATCTACATCCAATGGTGATTCCAGGACCTTTACAAGTCTCCTGCAAGCGTGCAATTAAACCTCTTTGTTTAAATGTTTGACTTTGCTTCAGGGTAGTTGGCACTTTTTTTTTCAAGAAGTCTCAACTAACAATATAAGTTTTAAAGTCTGTTTGGTTTAAATTATTTCAGTGGTTCAGTGGACTGTTTTAGTCCAGTACACAGTACTGAAATCATAGTACACACAACACTGAGATCATAGTACACACAACACTGAGATCATAGTACACACAACACTGAGTTCATAGTACACACAACACTGAGATCATAGTACACATAATACTGAGATCATAGTACACATAATACTGAGATCATAGTACACACAACACTGAGATCATAGTACACACAATACTGAGATCACAGTTCACACAATACAACGATGTTTGCAGTCTAACCCCTCATGCTTGTTCTTGTCTTTATTTTTAGCCTAGTTTTCACTCTGTGCCGTGTTTTTTTTTAACACCAGTTGTGTTGATCAACCAGATCTATTTTTACATTTATTTTAAGCACAAACTGACAGTTTCTCTGCTTTGCTCCCGCAAACTCATTCTATTACTCATTGATCTGACGCCGAGTGCTGAATAGTATTTGATTTGTCGCTATTTTCAGTCAGATGATCAGATACGTCAGAATTCACAGTTTGTCCTACATTCACATTAGCACACAAGCAGTAGATCTGTTTTAATTAAACTAGCACTCCTTGAAGGAGTGCAAATCACCCCCTGTGTGCCACAGTGTTAAATATCTGATGTTAGCACTTGGAGGATGTGTTGAGGATTACTCTGTTTCTACCACACCAAACCATGGCTTGATTTCTAACCCATGTGATGTGGATGTGCTTCCAATGACTATTTTCTGAAAGTTTCATTAAATCTTTGTAATTATTTTGCTGACAGACAAGGCTAACTTCAACAGTTAGCTGTGGTGGCCATCTTGAATTGGGTTGACTCCAGAAAGTAAAGCATAGTAGATCCAAAGATGACTTTCTGAGAATTAAAAAAAATGTTCATGGGATTTTCTGTTAACAGACAGACAAGCAAACATGGACTATTTATTAATTAGATGATTACCTGCCTTTCATAGTGGCAGGCCATAATTATAGCTATATTTCCAATTTGACACTTCTTAAATAAATTTATTGTTGTCAACGATGCATTACAAGAAATGGTTCTGGGACTGAGGTCATGTCTGAGTCTGTATTTTTTACTTTAACCTCAGCAGTTTCATTCACTAAATACTGAGTCAGCAATCAAACCACTGTTTTTCTGCTTTTTAGTTTTCCATATGATTTTTGTAGTTGAAGTATTTCAGCATACTTTGTATTACTTGAGCTATTCATAAAATGCTCAGCTCTTTCTGGAGAGGGGAGTTATATTTTTCGTCACTTCTTTACTTTTCTAAATATTTACTTTAATTTTTCCCACAGAAATGCATTGAGATATTTTCAGTTCACTGTACTCTTTTGCTTCTTTTGGCTTGCAAAATGTTAAATTAGGTTTTAGCTAGCCTTTTGTTACTTTTAGTCTTTAGCTTTAACATTTAACATCTAGCTAGGATTTCACAAATTCTAGGTAGATTTTTGCTATTTTATCTAGCTTTATAATAGGTTCAGGTTTATAGATTTTGCCAGTCTTTGGCTACTTTTAACTAGTATTGTGTTTATTTAAGTTTTTTTGTAGTTTTAGCTGGCTTTCTGCTATTTTACCTTTTTTCGCAACATTTTTGTTTTAGGTTTTAGTAATTATTTTGCTACTTTCAGTTTTTAGGTAGTCTTCTTTTAGCTTTTATTTATATACCTGCTTTTTTTTTCTTCTTTATTGAAGAAAATGCAGTGTCTAGTTGCAGAACCCCCTGCAGACTCAGACTGAACTGTAGAGGAGGAGGTTGAGTCTCAATACATCACTTGGACGTTGCTAACAGTCATTTCAAACATCAATTAAAGACATCAGGCCCAGTTTTTTTTTTAAAAAAGTAGTGTGAAGCTTTTTTTCCACCTTGCCTGTGAAATGAGAGGCTGAATCATCATTAGCAGACTAACAGCGTTCTAAGTCCTGAGAGCATTGAGGGCTTTGTTGAGCTAAGCTCTCACCAGATTGTGTTTTCTTTCTTCCCATTCCAGTGACTCTGCTCTCTCTCTTGTTCCTCACTTTATTAAGCCAAGAGCCGTGATAGTACAATGATCTGCTGTGATGGGTACAGAAGAAGATGGCCTCAGAAGTATTGATTACATATCTAATTAAGGCCTAGTAGTCTTTTATGTTGGGGTTTTAACTAAGATTATTTTATCTTAATAAATTACAGAGTTATAAGGGTTTTGATCAAACAGAGTAAAATCTTATGCACAATCTTGAATATGTTGACTCTCATGTTGTAAAACTAGTTATTCTCAGCTACTGCATCAAATTATAGCTTCGTAGTTGTCTTAGACAATTATATGTTTTCTGAAATCAGCTGGCTGTGAAGGTCATTTTGAGTTGGGTTGACTCCCAAATTGTGTCAGTTATAGACATACATTTTATGATTACTGTCTGAAAGTTTCATTAAAATCTATTTTGCTCATGGAATCTTTTGCTAACAGCCAGCCACACACAAACACTGAGAAAAAAAATGACCTGTCACACTATAGACAACTTATGCCAATTTATGAAACACTTTATATGTCTAAACTGCCAATAAGAGTTATATATTTGATCAATTTGTTCGAATTACATTATGTACACACCAAAAAGAAGCTTCCTGTTGATTTGTTCAATTCCATCTTCAATGTAGACATCTTTAAAATGTTCATAAGTTGGTAGAGCCTTAACTTCTGCTCCAATACATTTTGCTTGTGATTTTAATGTAAAGTACACTTATATTTGTGCAATTTATTTATTTATTTTGTAAAATACCTGCAACTAAATTGAGTTAATTGTGATAAAAACAAAGTATCTTGATAGTTTGGGTATAAAATCTCAAAAGTAAGCTCTTTCCTTTGCTCAGGAATTGTCTTTATGTTTTATTGATTTGGACTCCCCGTGCACACGTACACAAAAACTAACGGGGAAAGGTTCCAGAGGAACCCTGAGTGCTGAGCATCTGACTGCAGTGCCTGCTCAGGTCTGAGGCTGCCGATCATCTCTGCTGGGACTGGAAGTTGCTGACCTACATCTGCTGACAGTTCCAAATCCCAAATCCTCACTGTGAGTCGTCCAAACTCATGCCTGCTCAAGTGATGACTCTCTCCTGACTTGTTAACTGCCACATAGAAAAAGTAAATTTTTCTCTCCACTGTGCTTCTGCTGCGACATCCAGGAGCCACGCTGCCCGACTTCCACCGTCTGGAGTACACCCGAGACCATTGTCTCAAAGAACAAAAAGACTGTGGACTGAATCTGTCGTCCTGTTTGTGATCACAGCAGATACATGACCCTGCTGCAGCCAGGAGCTTCACATAACATATGATAGGCTTCATCCAGATTTTACTTTGGATTACATCTATCACCTTTTCCTCCCTTGAGTGCTGAGGATGACATGTGTGCATGCCACAGATGCTATTTCCTTTTAAATTCTGTTTGGGCCTGTGTTCCAATCTGATGGAAAGAGAATAAATGTGCTTTAAATAAGAGCAAACCTAATAAAGATGTAGATAACTTGAATGTTTGTCAACACTTCTGGCAAATTTTCCCTAAAACTAGCCTTGTTAAAATATTCAGTGTCAAGTTGATAACAGGTTCATAAAAGAAAAAAAAATGGTTTTGCTGCTTTTTCTTTTGTTGGATTTGAATATCCTTTGGTCTGTCCACCCCGCAACCTCTTCACTTCCAGATTTTCCTCCAAAGACGTGAAGGAAATTGGGTGAGAAATTAAATAATCCACCTGGTTTATGTTAAATTTGCTTCATCAACTAAGCCTACGCCAAACCACACTCACATCCGCTCACGCTTGAGACACGTTATTGTACATCCACCCTCACTGACTAAAGCCTCTGGCCTTGGCCTGACCTCGGGCTGAACAAAATTAGCTGCAATGAGCAGTAAACGAGGGGGCGGGACAAGGCGTCTGTCAATCATTCTGTACCAAAGAAAGCCCTTTTGGAAAGACTCTGGGGTTTTCTTGAAACTGTTTGGCACCAGTCCCTGATTGGGTTAATTGGTAATAAAGTGTGAAAGCTTGTTTGTATCTACATGTCCCTGTGATGGACTTGCGACCTGTCCAGGATGTCCCCCCACCTCTCGCACACTGACTGCTGGATGCCGCGACCAGGAAAGGGAAAAGGCGACTAAAGATATTGGATGATGGATGATTAACTCAATCTCCTGTCCACAAATGATAATTTCTAAGTGACCTTTTCTGTTCGTGTAATTACACAGGTTGTGGTAGTTTTTTACCCAGAGAGTCCCTGGAAGGCAGCAGGAAACACATTTTTCTTTTATCTTTATGGTTCCTTTTCTCACCGTTACAAATGCACAATCTCTGCATGCTTGTGTGTTAATCTGGCAACATCAGTTTCAGCAGAACATGTTTTATTTTCCAATTACCTGCCAACAGAATTCCGCTCCAGCAACCATGACCAATTTACTGACTCTGTATTCCAGCAATATATTTTCAGCACAAACAGTCTATTATCTCCTGTAGTACTAATTCCAGGTATTGTCGAGGTTTGTGCAGGTTTGCTTACTGCAGCAATGTGAACTCTGTGGGTTCTTGAAAAGTGTCACATCTTGTCGAGGAAAAAAAAAAACATCCATTTACGAAATATGAGGCAAAGCAGTTTATAATCACTAAAATTATTTAAAGCCCGACCCTTCATGCCAGAGTTTTAAACTCAGATCATTCAATGACAGAGTTACAGACACTTTGATCAAACATTGAAAATAACTTTGATCTATTAGAAATCAGAGTATGTGTTGATTAGTACTCTCAGCTACTACCACACCAAAGTTTAGCTCATTATGTGTAAAATTAACTTAAGTTTATACACTTTTGTGTATGGTTTAGCTGTGGCGGCCATCTTGAACTGAGTTGATTCGATAAGTTACTCATCACCCTGGTTGATTTCTTTCTAAAAGGTTTCATTAAAAACTCTTTGGTGATTCATTAGATATTTGGTCAACAAACGCACACAGAGCTGCAAGTAGCCTTGTTTGATGAAATCTTTTGTTTTTTCTGTTTCTCAGAATAACAACCACTGCTGCCTGCATGATGGACTTACGGAGGTACCCACTGGATGAACAGAACTGCACTCTGGAAATTGAAAGCTGTAAGTC
>JARVGW010000161.1:13509957-13535739 GCA_031762495.1 Anablepsoides rubrolineatus
AAAAGCACACCTGCATTGTGCGTGAGTAAAACATTTAGCACATAAAAGCAGTTCCACGTGCACGCAGACTGCAGAGACGAACGCTCCACGGCATAGAACAAGAGATTCCCGTTACACTATGGTAACAATCCATCGAACAATGTTGATAAAAAAAAGGTACATTTAGAAGAAAAGTCACACAACAGTGAAACTGCAAAGCACGCACACATGCACACACACGCACACAGTCATTGCCATTGTTGGAAATATCAGTGAGCGGATTTGTCCAATTGAAATGAGCATCAGATTTAATGAATCACAGCATGACACCTCCAAGTCAACACTAATATCCCAAAGTAGTTTCTGTAAATCAGAGAACAACAACAACAAAATAAAACAAACAAATGTTATTGGGCAGTCTGTGCTCTTCTGGATGTTTACGGTTCCCCTCAGAGAATGTAACTTCATCTGCTGGACCTCGGTCCGGTACAGTCCTGACGTATTCTGGAGCTGGTAAAAATAACCCCCCCCCTCATGTTGTTTCTCTTAGGAAACAACAGCTGACTGTTGTTACGTCTGCTTCCAGTCACTTCTTTATTCAACAAAATGCAAAAGTGAAAGTGTGGGTTTCTGGCTTTTGTCAAAGAAATGTTGAAAATGCAGCGACTCCTTCCTACGCCAAACTGCCGTAGTGTTACTCTACATCGTTCGAGAGGAGATTTATTGGTTTATTGTTCTAAAGTTGGAGCACGGATCCTGTCGTTTTTGCTGAGGCAGTGCTGATGTGTCATTTTAATGCTGATGTCTAACGATGATAGTTTAGTGATTAGTTTATGAACTTTTTGAGATCATAAGCTTTTGTACTTTACTCCCTCTGAGCCACTAAAGCGTATCTTATCTTGAGGGGAAAAACTCTCCTCCAATGTGGAACACCCTGAGTACATCTTTAGCTTTGTTAGCCACAATAGCACAGAGTGAATCCACCTCAATGGTTATTTCATGCAACATCTTCACAGCTATGTGGAACTGCATCACATTTGTGTGACTTTCTACGAAGAAATGGAGGATTTTTTTTGTACTCTTGATCCACCTGAACGTCTCTCGTGGTCTCCATGACCACATGAAGCCAGGTGACAGGTGATGCTTAATGAAGTGTTAAAATGCCGAGTTAATGTTTAACCTTGAACGCAACGGTGAAACTGCAAAGCACACACAAACACACACACATCAAGTCGCCACACACCAGTGAGCCGATGATCTGATTTGTCCAATTTAAAGGAGCATCAGATTGAATGAATCACATAATGGCATGTTTACACTTTTCAGAACCTTCATTTTTTTTTTTTTTTGTTAAGTGGGGAATGTATTTGTTTATTTTCTGTGTTTTGTTTCCAACAGGCGGCTATGCAAAGCAGTGAGAATAAAGGAGCTGAGCTTTACACCAATGGCTGTACTGGACACATGAACGGCACTGAGCTCACCAGGATGAAGGAAGTAGCGTTTGAGAAGAGTGCCTCGGAGCCGATGGTATGTTGTCTGACTCCTCAGGCGGATAGATGGATGGATGGATGGATGGATGGATGGATGGATCCAAGTCATTGATTCCTGCTTGTTTCCTGCAGGGGGTCACGCTGAAACTGAACGACAAACAGCGCTGCACGGTGGCCAGGATATTACACGGAGGGATGATCCACAGACACGGTGACTGACAGTGTTAGGAAGTGATCAGAGCTGTGACCGGGGAATGACGTGGGTCAAGTGAAGGCCGGTGGGCCAGATATGACCCCTGTTTGAACTTTATTTGGCCTGTGAGAAAACATTTTAAATGTAGGGGCAGAGCCCAGTTATAAATGATCTATTATCACTTTATAAAAAGGTTATTTAAGGCAGTGGTTCCCAAAGTTGGGGTCGAGACCCCTTTGTGGGTCATGAAACATCAAGGGAGGGTCCGCAGATGATTTCCCGACATCAATTTAAATGCAAACAAATTGATAATATATTATTTCTGAGAAAAAGTTATGAACAATCAGTATCTTACCTGTTCTATGTAGCTCTTTGAACAAACTTAATTTGGGGCGAAACAAGTTTTTTTTTTCTGAAACTTTTCGTTTTTTATTATTTAATATTTTCGCAGTTGGCTCATCAAGTCAATGAAAATGAAACTCTTATTTTTCTATAATGAGTCCATTCAAAGAGCTATCTACAGCAGGTAAGATAGTATTTGTTAAAAACCATTCCACCAAAGAGACCTGAACTATAGCTTTAACAGCAGCGTGCTGAAAAAGTGAATTTGGATTGAACTCTGCAGGTTCCATACACGAAGGAGATGAAATAGCCGAAATCAACGGGGAAAGTGTGTCAGACCATACTGTCGATCAGCTGCAAAAGATTTTGGTATGTCTGTAACTTTAACTGTAAGTTTTATACTAATTCAGTTTCAAGTCGCTTCAATCACATTTGTCATCGTTAGAGAGAAACCACTGGAGTCGTCACCATGAAGATCATCCCCAGGATGCAGAATCGCTCTCGAGTCTGCGAGGTAAAGATGTCCGCCAGACCTCCACAGCTTTTAGTCTCATTCTGCTTCTAACCAGTTTCTTCTGCCGCTGACGTGTTCCAAATGATTTTGTTCAGGTGAATCTCCTGCTAGTCAGTGAACAGCTCAGGTGATTATGAAAGCAGTTTAAATGACCAACCTGTCGCTTTACAGTAGCTGTAGTGAATCAGCATGAAACACACACCCACACAGACACACACACACGGCGTGTGTTTCATGCTGCCATCTACTGGCCACAGCAGCTTTCTGCAGCAGCCATTTCTGTGCCAGCGAAATGGCTGCTTTTCATCCAAAATATAAAACAAGACAGCTTCTCGTGCTGTGAATTTATTACAAGACAATTAAAATACCCAACGTTTTATTATCTCTGCATTAAACTGTGGCCAGTGATGGTAAATTAAAGCCCATCCTGTAGCATTAGTGCTGTACGTAGGGTTATTAGGAAACACTTTGCTGACTTTACCGCTCATGCTTTTTAAAATTTATTAGTAGATTTGCACTTGCTAAATTTAGAAGCACCAGCTGAGGTCTTTAAATGTTATTGATCAACATTGTTCACAGTTGAGGGTGAAAGCTGTCATACAGATTGTTTATATGTGTGTCACTTATCTACAAGGTCACGTGTCAAACTCAAGGCCCGCGGGCTAAATGTGGCCTGCGGGTGACTTCCATTTGGCCAACCAAGGGCACTAAGTGACAACATTCTGCACACAGTAAATATAGACTCATGTTGACTCTGAAGAATGTTTCATGTGTCAACTGGATTATTTTAGTGCTTTAGAATTAGCTTTTGCTAAATTTTTCAGTGCGTTAGTCCTTTAGAATTAGGGGACCTAAATGTTTGAATTAGTGCTTTAGGGTTAGTGTAACTAATATTTAGATTAGTGCTGCCCACCACTGCATAAACTCTATTTCTCCAATCTGAAATAGTCCAAAAAGCTGTCTACAGCAGGTAAGATATTAACTGTTTTCTCAGAACGCCACTTCGTAAAGGTCAAAATGACCCTTTATAGGATTTTTTTAAACTTCCTAATGCCACTACTACAACAGCAAAATAAGTTTACAAACAAATACACTTAGCGAAAAAAGCAATGAAATTTGTGTTTGGTAGATTATTTCTTTATTGTAGCGATGCTTCTTGGCTTATATGGGACACTTAATTGGCAGCACCTCGGGGTACCAGAAGCTCAAAAGCAAGAGCAAAATAAACTGTTTGACAGAAATTTGGCAACTTTTTCACGTGCACAACCCACATACTCAGCTCTACTGCTCATCCCACAATTGCATGTTCCTTACAAATGTGGCACCACTTAAAAGGGAAATGAACAGACTTTCTAACAGTATAAGATTTATTGCCAAGAAGCAGTGTTACAACAAAGAAATCATGTACCAAACACACATTTCATTTTTTAAGTTTAAGTTTATTAGACTTTCCTAATAACAGCTTTTCAAATGCACGTTTTTGATCGAGTCCAGTTAAAACTTATACACGTATTATATTTTTTTTCTTAATCTCCAGACGTACATGAGGGCTCAGTTTGATTATGACCCCACCAAAGACGAGCTCATCCCGTGCAAAGAAGCCGGCCTGAAGTTTCAAACCGGTGACATCATCCACATCATCAACAAGCAGGATCCCAACTGGTGGCAGGGCCGAGTGGAGAGCAGCGCTGTCGACTTCGCCGGGCTCATCCCCTCCCCCGAGCTCCAAGAATGGTGGGCAGCATAGGTCGTATCTGATGAATTCACGTGCAATATTTTGTTCAAAATCTTTTTTTTTTTTTTTCCCGCAGGAGGGTGGCCAGTAAGAGCAAAGCTAAGGAGGGCACCCAGTCCTGCAGCCCGTTTGGAAAGAAAAAGAAGTGCAAAGACAAATATCTGGCTAAACACAGCTCCAGTGAGTGTTTTATCAGAACTGCTGTTCTTAGCTTAGCCTCTAGTGCAGGTTCATCCTAACTCTAAGCATGACGTTGCAGTTTTTGACCAGCTGGATGTGATTTCCTATGAAGAAGTTGTGACACTCCCTGCTTTTAAGAGGAAAACTCTGGTGCTTATCGGTAAGCTTTGCGGCATCGGAAACTTCAGCATACATCTGGAGTTATTTCTGCAGCTTATCTCCAGTCATCAGCGGAGTTCATTTATTTAGTCCTTGAAGTGGATTTATTTTGCAGGTGCACCCGGTGTTGGAAGGAGCCACATCAAAAATGCCCTGCTTACAAAATACCCCGAGAAATTTTCCTACCCTGCACCTCGTAAGTAAACCCTCGGTGTTGGTCTCCTGTTCGTTTTGCAAATTCTTCTTCTTATTTTTTTCCCACTTTTTCAATTCGCGAAGACACGACCCGACCCCAGCGGAAGGATGAGGAGAATGGACAGGAGTATTATTTCATCACAAACGAAGACATGACCAAGTCCATCTCTAAAAACGAGCTGCTGGAGTACGGCAGCTTCCAGGGATACATGTTTGGTACCAAGTTTGAGACCATCCAGAAGATCCACGATCAGGGCAAAGTTGCTGTTCTGGATGTAGAACCACAGGTCAGCACCGACAAATCGTTTTAGACACAAAAATAAACATTTTTTTTTTATCGTTATTACTCTATTGTTACAACTTTAACACTACCCAGGAACAGAAGGGGGTTTGAGGAAGCCTTTTAAAATGAATTAAATAAGCACTCCTGGTAAACATACTACTGTTACCAACTATAGCTGCTATAGCTTTGCTTTTATTTAAATGGAAGAGCATTTCGCGGTGAAAAAAATGAGGTTTTGAGACTGAGCAGGTGGAGCAGATGTTCATAAACTGAAGGTGACAGTTCAGTTCTCTGATCTCTTTAGTCGGCACATCAACAGGGCTTTAGGGTAAGAAACCAGTTCCAACAAACGCCACCTGTGTTCAGATGTGTGTAGGAGGAATGTGGTTTGTGTGTAAAATGAAACAGTGCAGTTTGGCTGACTGTCGTCGAAGTTAGTCAGTTGTGTTGATCTAATTTGTATACAGAAATACAAACACAAAATCCTTTATAGGACTTAGCACCTCCTTCGTAGCTGGTAGCTATTAATGTATCTTATTGTTTAGAGTTTTTGTTGGAACGATCTTAGTCTAATTTCACTGAACAATTCTTGCAGATCTTGAAACTGGTGCGGACAGCTGACTTCGCTCCTCTGGTGGTCTTCATCGCTCCCACCAACAACGCTCCGCAGGTGCGTTGCCCGTTTTTTATTGCCTTCTTAACCCCACCCCGCCAGCAGCAGCTAACCATCCTCGTTCCTTCTCCCGCTTTCTCGTAGACTGAAAACCTTCAGACGATCCAGAAAGAGTCCGACGCCATCCTGAGCACCTACAGACACTTTTTCGACGTGGTCCTCGTCAACAACGACGTGGACGAGAGCGTCAAAGGGGTGGAGGAGGCCATGGAGCACGCCATCTCCACCCGCCAGTGGGTGCCTGTCTCGTGGGTCTACTGAGGGACCCCCCCCCCCCACACACACCTCCGCACCCCCTGTTGATCCTTTACTGTTTGTTGAAAAGCAGTGCAATACCACTCCTCACAGCAAACCTCCGGAGTTAGCGATGTCCTGGGTGTTTTCTATTTGAATGCGTTGTTGTCACAGAGATTATTTTGCACTAATGCAGTAAAAATAAGCAATATGTTGATCTCAGAAGCTCACCAGGGATGTTTCATCTGGTTGTTTTAGACATTTGTGCTTCGTGCTTTAGAAGGGGGGCGCATGCCTTTTGAGATTGACGCAAATCAGGACCACGACTGTGAATGAAATTACCAAAATGTGTCCCGTGAAAACGACGATGATGCGTTTTCTGTCACCACTATTCTTTAGATCCAGAGATTCTTTGCTTGTCCGGCCTGTGTAACGTCTTACAACACCCTCCTCCACAAAACCCTTCAGCCAACCACTGACAACCATTTTTACACTGGATTAGATCAAAATTGTATACCTCATGGGGTACTGTAAAGGCACTTTTCAACAACAACAAAACAATAAAACCAATAAAAAGGCATAGCTCTGTTTCAACTTCGCCTTTGCCGGTGTTGTTTTTCTATCTCACATGTGAAGGATTTTATGTTGCTATGTGGGAAGCATTCTTGACAAAGACTTGATCCGTCCCAGATTCTGACAGCTCTAACACATTTACATATCATTTAGCAGGACGGATCCATCAGTAAGAAGGGTTGTTTCTGTCCAACATGCATCAAAATTGACTCCTCTGTTTCAGAGTTCTAATGGCTATATGGATATTAAACAGCATTTTAGTGTTTTTGTATTTAGGTCATGACACTCAGAAGAATATGAATATAAATTAGGAATGCCTTGAGGGTAAAAGCTCAAATTGCATTAATAAACACGTTTTTAATTAACCTTTTAAAGTTTGATAAGAACATGTAACTAAAAAAAAAACTTTCAATTATTTGAAAACTATTAATGTTGTTCCGTCATCTCTTATTTTAGGATTCAATACACTTATTTTTTTTAAAAAGAAGACAAATTTATATTTTGACCAGCTGAGAAAAGATGTACCTATAGCTTAAAGAGCAGGCCAAAAATGAACATCATAAATTAGTATGGCAAAATCCTCTTCCTGCCATGATCTTTAGTGCCACTTAGTGGTTGAATCTGGACATTGAGAATTTAACCCTAGAGGCTTATCTACTGATCATCTTCATCCTGTTATGAAACTTTAGGAGGAAAATCAAGATGCATTTAAACAGTTTCTGCAGTACAACTCTTAGAATATGTTTTTTTTCTCAGTTTATTAATAACATTGTGCTTAAAGTAAAATGAAAACCTGTCCTAAAGCTACAAATAAAAAAAAAAAGGCTTGGATAACTAAGATGGAAAAACTTTGTTTGGTCAATACTGCTCCATAAATCTGTTAAGCTTTTAATAATACAGGATTTAATCTACGGGAAAACTCACAATCCTTCATATAGAATGATGTTTGTTTTAGTTGTTTTCAATTTATCATTGGTAGACATAATTTTGGCATTCTGACTCCTAAAAAAGCTCCACTTTTTTATTTTCTCCTCTCTAGAAATTCAACTAATTATATTAACATTTGTGAATAACTGTGATGAGTCATGTTTTGAGACACAACCAATCAGGGTTGTAAATATTTTATTTATTTTTCATTAAAATAAATAAATAAGACAGCTTTACTTTAGAAACCATGATTCCACTGTTTAAAAGATTAAATAATAATTATTGTAATCATTTGACTTTGTTGGCTTAATTTGTTTAATTGTTTATGTTCACCAAAAGGAAGAGGTGCTACATAAAGCCACCCACAAAATAAAAATTGTAACCGTTTATTGCAATGACTTATGATTTAGTGGTTTGCCTCCTACTTTACAGGATGTGTGATGATGATTGTGCACACAGACATTGCGATAACAATAGTGTGCAGCTCTTTTTAATGTAGTTTATCATGATGTAGGGAACAGTAAAATAAATGTTTTGGTCAGGGAAGAAAAAAAGCTGACCTGAAAATTGGCTTAATTAATCTGTACATCTTCTCCGGCCAGGAGGAGGCCCGCGGGCCACTTATTGGTTGGTCAGGAAGGTTTTCCAGGACCACAGAGCTGAAAACTATCTCCATCATATTATTTAAATGACACATGCATCATATCACATGTAAATTCTCAGTCTAAAATAAAGTTGCACGAGCAAACTACTTGTTCATTTGCTCCCAGGTGGATTACACATCATCTAAATGTTTACCATAAATGATAACAGGCACAAATTGGCCTCGCGCTCGCCGCACCCCCCTCTCAAACAGCGCCATTTTGTTGACACACAGCCTTGCAGTCAACTTTAGCTCCTTTTCAGGAGCTTTAAACCAAAATGTCGCCATAAAACGCGCGCGCGTGTGTGTGCGTAAAAGCGACCAAGACCTGGACTTGTCGTGTCAGCAAACGTGAATGAAAAAACAAACAAAAAATAAAACTGTAGCCCCTAAAGCGGCGTGTTTCAAGTCCACGGCCACCCATTTTAACACGACACTCGCAGCTGCTGACGTCACCGATCCGTCTTTGTCCACCTAATCCAGGCGGCTGTTTATTACGCCTTCATTACGGCTCAGACTCCAGCTCCGGTAAATAGCCTGCAGGTGCCGCGTCGCCAAAAGAAGAGAGAGAGAGAGACAGAGAAAACAAAAAGCTTTTTGTAAGCGAGGGTACAGAAACCAGTGCTCCGCCTCGGATATATAGGCAGGGAAACGCCACAAAAACCGACCGAGCGAAAAGCCGCCAGAGGGTAGAGAGGAGCGCACACATCCATCTGTCAGACGCTTTCCAACCCGGATCTCAACGCAGCTGTCGAGCTAATACCACCAGGAAAATGTAAGTACAGCAATGTTAAATATTACAACGTCCTTCTCACATCTAATGCTAATTTTAAAGGCGTTTATGCTGTATTTTTTTTACCCCATCGTTTGCGTGTATTTCCCAGGTTCCGTCTTATTAATTGTTAAATGACGCTCGGTGTATTCCTCTTGTATGTGTTTGATAAACGAGGCTAAAGGTGTCGGCCTAACCTTGGTGGAGCAGGAGGAGGAGGATTTTATCTCTCCTCGGACACCTTATTAGCCTTATTATTCCTCCTTCTTTACAACAACCAGGCTCCATGTTTATCCTCCATTTCAGTGTTAGCGCCCGCAAGCGCGCATATATTTTCCAGTCTGGACCGGTTCGAACCGTGAAAATGACACCTGTCTGTGTAATGCGTGGGGTAATATTAATAATAATAATAAAAAAGGTATTAATAATCATTGACCCTGCTTGTTGTTGTCCTCCGTCTGACAGGACGAATTCAGGACTTATTTTCAGCAAGGCGACCATTAAGCTTCAGAATGGACTCGACGAACCGTCCTCGTTCCGGCATCTTTTTATTTTTTATTTTTCCTGTTTAGATAACTAGTATAACACGGAAAGCGTCGACTGTATTCAACAGCTATTTAATAAATCTCGTGACTGACTGTGATATTGGCTGTGAGTCAGGCGTTCGGGCCTAGTTTCCGTGATATTTGCAGCCTACAGCGGGGGTGAAGGAGGGGGTGGTGGTGGATGGGGGGAGATAGCCTAGCCTCCTACTGTATGTCGTAGATCTTTGTTTTTGAAATGCTTCGCAATAAAGAGCCTCCACGCCCTCACTGTGTAAAGCTTTTAGCAGTCCAGGCAGGCCATTTGTGCTCCTTGTGTAAGAGGATGTTAAGACTCCATAGTGTCATAATATAGACTACAGTCTAGGTTTCATGGAACAGAAACACGCAAACAGCAGCTGGATGCGGTGTCGCTGTCCAGTGCTGAAATGTCCCTGTCCGATGCTGAAATGCTGAAATATCGCTGTCCGGTGCTGAAATGCTGAAATGTCGCTGCCCGGTGCTGAAATGTCGCTGTCCGGTGCTGAAATGTCGCTGTCCGGTGCTGAAATGTCGCTGTCCGGTGCTGAAATGCTGAAATGTCGCTGTCCGTGGTGCTGAAATGCTGAAATGTCGCTGTCCAGTGCTGAAATGTCGCTGTCCGTGGTGCTGAAATGAGTGTCGCTGTCCAGTGCTGAAATGCTGAAATGTCGCTGTCCGTGGTGCTGAAATGTCGCTGTACAATGCTGGATGCTGCTGTCCAGTGCTGAAATGGCGCTGTCCAGTGCTGAAATGAGTGTCGCTGTCCAGAACTGAAAGTAAAGCAAACTAAAAGTTGAAAAATGTTTAACTTCTGTTCTTGTCGCTTAGCATACAACCAATCAGCAAGGGTTTCATTGACTGACCAATGAGCAGAGAGTATGCTACACACTGCAGTTAGCCAACACTTTCACTAAGTGATTACTAAAAAAAAGGCAGCTTTATGGGAATCAGGGTGAAGTTATCCAGTAATCTTTTCCTCATAAAATTGTATCTTGGTGTGCGTTTGTTTTTCAATATCATTAGCATCGCAAGATTTGTTTAGTTTACACGTCCGTAATGCACCCCCCCCTTTTTTTTGCGAACCACCAATAACCAATAGAAGAACCACTCAAATTTCGTGAAGCTGTTACTCTTTGTTGTTTGTTGCTCCCTGTGTGTCGAGCCCTTATCACTGTCCAGTGCTGAAATGTTGCTGTCCACTGCTGAAGAGCAAACATCTTGCTTCTCAATGACAGCCACAGGGAAATAAACCCATTAAATGTTTAGACAAGTCTAAATGCAGCTGTTCCCTATAGGAGCCCACTTTTTTATTTAAATAAAAAAGTCTCTATTTATAAGCCACGACTTGAAAGAAGGTTGAATATTTTTAGCAGCATAAGAGGACTTTTTCCCGGAGAGGAAAAAGTCATGTGAAACCCTTCAACCTTCACAGTAGGTCATTTTAGCTCTGATATAATTTCCCATTTTTTCCTCACTGTGCTTTATTTTGTGATTTGGAAAACCAAAACATTTCACCAAAAGAGACATTTCTGCCCACCTGGCTGGATGGGATGCGGTCGGCGTGTTTTTTCACAGGATGTGGAAGCTGATGAGAAAGCTTGTCACTGCTTCAGCACCCCCCCCCCCCTCCCACAACAGGGAGGCGACGACAGTGAGAAACTCTGTACACATCACACCTTTGTCATCACAGGGAAGTGAGAAGAGGCACACAGCAGCTCCACACATGTTTAATTATTTAAAATTAGACAGTAAGACCAAGTGTTTTGCTAAACTTAAACTTTTTAGTCTTCTACCACCAACATTTAAACATTTAGATTTTAATCTGGTTACTGTAACTGTAGTGTATTTTTGATCTTAGTGTTTGAGTTGATTTAAAGATCAAGATCAAAGGATTTATTGCTTTTATAGGATTAGTGATGTGAACATGTAGAGTGCCCTTTACACAGCGTTTTGTTTTTTGTTAGTAGAGTGACTAAAATACAGCTGAGTCATGCTTAACATCAAAGGCTGCAGCCTTGTATATGAGAGGCTAATTAGGTGGTAATCTATCAATTAATCAAACAGCATTTGCCACATTGTTGTTTAATTGTCATCTGACAACATTACCTGTCCATAGTTAGCATGTTGCTAAACAATTCAAATAAAAAGATGGAGCTGTTTTAAATTAAAATAGTCTTTCTGATTTTCTTTAGTAAATCTTTATCTGAGTCTTGCTTTTTGTTTAAGTTTGGAAATTATATCAGACAAAACATGAACACCTTCTGAAAAGAATAAACAAATAAATAAAAGGAGAGAAAAGCTAAATAAATTGGTGTTGTATAATAACCACTGGCTGACCTGGTTTCTGGAAACTTCCATCAGCCGTAGAAATAAAACATCTCATGACCTCCAACTTGTTTGCTTAGCTGTTTTCAGATTTGTCTTTGCCATGTCAGATGTAGGAGAACAAATGTGTCAGTTTGGCTAAAAATAAATGAATAACCTGAGCACCTTAAGTCCAGAGGGCAGATTTAGAGAACGACTCCAGGACCCTTACAAAATGTACAAACTAACAGACAAAAAAATGATACATATAAAACATATTTGGCAGCTGATCTAAATCTAGATAAATTAGGGTCCAGGTTATGACTACTTTGTAAAAACGACTAACTCTGTTTCACATTAGTTTGTTTGCATCATTTCTTTTTATTGCTGATAAACGACTGAGGCAAGGAACTATAATGTTTTACTAAAAAAAAAAAAAAAAGATTAAATGGATGCTCAAAAATAAAATCAGTGCTGAACTCATGAAACTTGTAGGTTATGAATATTTCTGGGGTTTGCTTCTCTTTCTGCAACAAAACGATGCAAGTACTTGCTATTTTTCCTGACACACTCACTCCTCGGTGATAAAATGTCACTCTCTCACTTTTACTCTCTGTCACTTTCTGCAGCCATCATCTGTGCCACCTACGCCAGAATATAACAAATGAACTTCACTTAAAAATATATATATAAAAATAGTGTGTTTAAATGGCAATGAATCCATTTATGTTGGATTTAAAAAAAATACTTTCATATTAATCTATTCAATGCGTGATTTATGTACTTTTGTGTGTTTTCTTTCTATCTTCATCATCAGGTCTGCCCCAGCTGCTGGAGCCCCTGGACCAGATGGAGCAAATCAAGGCCCTCCCAACCTCACCAGCAACCGCCGCCTGCAGCAGACGCAGGCGCAGGTGGATGAGGTGAGTGCCGACGTCCCTTTAAAGTCATCAGGCTCCACATTCCACAGCCTCCCTCTATCACCTGGGATAATCAGCCATTGCTGATTGTGCCGCTCTCGTGTTTTTTTTCTCCCCGTCCCACAGGTGGTGGACATCATGCGCGTAAACGTGGACAAGGTTCTGGAGCGTGATCAGAAGCTGTCAGAGCTGGACGACAGGGCTGACGCCCTGCAGGCCGGGGCCTCTCAGTTTGAGACGAGCGCCGCTAAACTGAAGAACAAATACTGGTGGAAGAACGCCAAGGTAATGTAAATTATAATACAGTAATAACTGTTCTGATTGGCAAAACATGTATATCCAGGCTGCTTATTGGTGAAACCTGTTTGTCAAAAACAAAAATAAAAAGGATGATAAAAACTCCAAGTGCCTCTGAACACAAACGTTGACCTGAAGAACTGCAGCTCTAATCGATCTGAACACCACCCACCCACACCTGAGCTGAGGGTGGGAGTCTAAAGGCCCCTCACAGTTTGATACAATCACGATTCAGAGGTTCTGTGATTTGATTATAAAATGAGTTTTGCTTTTTGAAATATCTGCTGTTATCAGGTTTCATCATAAAATAGCTGTGGGCAGAAATACAAATTGACACAAATACACACTGCCTTGTATATTTCCATGCTTAATGAAGAGTACACTATAACATATGGCAATAACAAAAACCCCATCAGTTACAGGTTGCTGGCCAACATTTAGCACATATGCTAATTTAAGATTGAGAACACCATAAAGTGAATAACTTGAAATATTTTGACTTTATGATTGAACACAGTTGGGTTGTGATAACTGACTATTTTTTACTGATGGGTTTTCTTCAGGTGTCTCTATATCTATCTTAATTTACCGCTAACCCACTCCACGATAGTTGATTTACACTTCAAGTGTTTCTGTGGGATTATTTGTACTTTCAGCAATGTATTTATCATTTAATTGCATTTAATAAGTTTTTTTTCCCCAAAATATTTGCTGCCTACAGATGATGATCATCCTGGGTGTGATTTGTGCGATTGTCCTCATTGTCATTATTGGTAAGAAGGCTTTTTATGTTTGTTCTTACTTTAGAAAATAATCTATATGTTGTTTCTGTTTCTTTATTGTGTTTCCTCTAAAACACACGCTTCCCTTGTTCTGTCTTTCTCCAGTGTACTTCAGCACCTAAGAAGAATCGCTCCTACCCCAGTCTGATCCAGGCTTTCTTGCTACAGATGAAAACCACCCACCCACCCCCCGAATCGATGACTAAATTACCCACAGATAAATAATTATTTATTATATGTACCTAAATCTCCCCAGCTGGCCTCGATATAACACCCCTAAACCCTTCAGGGCCCCGTGGCTCCCCCCACACTCCTCCCAAATTCTACATCTTTACGTTTGGGACCCCCCCACTCTGTCAATATTTGTCCTGTAAGTGTGTGACCCCCCCCCCCCCTTCAATCCCTCTGTCTCCTTCCTGGGTCCTCTTGGCTTTTCTAACCTGCCATACTGAGAACCAAGCACCCGTGACGATGACTCAGCAGAAATGGAAACAACAATTGGCGGTAGTTGTTAAATAACTAATATATATATAGTTCTTTGTAGAGTTTTATTCTGATATATATAATGTTTTGTAGGTGTGTGTGCGTGTGCGTGTGTGTGCGTGTGCATTTTGTACTTTTTATTTTTGTATTACTTTTGCTTCAGCGTTAACTACTGCCTAATAATTGAAGTGTGTGTTCTTGCATGTTCTCGTCATCCGCTGAGTCGGCATCTTTTTCGATGTACAAACCCCGCCCCCTGTCGGTGAACCCTCTGATTTTCATCCATGTGACATTCTCGTATCCACGAACACAGACCAAAATAGGAGATTAAAAAAAAAACAACAACCTTGGATTAAAGAAAATAAGAAGAAGTAGAGGTTTCAGGTTATCAGTGTTGGAGCCTTTTTTCCTCTTCGCGTGGCTTCTTTTTTCTTTTGTTTTGGACGCTCACCAAACGTACAAGTAGTGCATGACTCGTGGATCTGATCTCCCGACCCGTTTCCGTCTCATCCAAGGAGGGCTTCCGGCCCCCCCACCCGCCTCGTCTCTCGGCATGCTTCGACCGCCTCACTTTCCTGGGATTACCCAAACTGCCGTCGTACAGTTGGACCAATGTCTGTAGATGTTTGCGTTTGATTTGAACCATTACGTAGTGTCTTATTTCGAGAACATTCCTTCATTGCAGTCTAGTGCAAATGCTCTTACTGTGGCATGTGTAGGTGTAAAACACAACAAAAGAAGAAATACACGTGACGAAACTTAATGTTGATTGTGAAAACAAAAGGGGAAAGATGTTGCCGTAAATACGCGAGGAAGACTTCCTTTTTTTTTCTTTTTTTCTTTAAAATAGGCGGGATTAGATGAGAAATCTGTGCAAATATATCTTTAATAATAAACAACGATGAGATGAGTCAAAGCGGTGATGAGGGATTACTGGAGTGAGACGATATGAACTGATTTATTTCCATAAAACAAAGGTTGCACTGGCCCATTCCTTGTCTCCTCACTGAAAAGCCTTAGTTCTCGGTGTGTTTTTTTTTTCTTTTTCTTGTTGGTTTCCAGTCAAACGCACCCCTCACACGTTCAGTTTGTGTAGGAGGAGCGGCTGACTGCAGGAATCTGTGAAAGATGCACAAATATTTCTCGCTGCCCGTCCAAAAGGAGGCACTGCTGCAGCCAAACCTCTCCACACAAAGAGCACATTAGAAAAACAATGAAAAAGGGAAAAAAATGGAATAAATAAGTAATACTCTAATAGTTCTTAGTGCATGTTGAGAAATTGTAGCATTCCTACGTAGAGTGTTTCTGCCAGCGCACAGATTCTGTCTCAGTGTTTCTTCTAGTTAAGGCCTTTATTTTTTATGTTTCTTTTCATTTTTTTCTTTTTTAAATAGACTCTATTTTTTATTATAGTATATTTTTGTGTGAAGCGGGCAGGGCGAAGAGGAGGAGAGCTCCTTTTGGCCTCTGCCTGCTGTGGTTTTTGTAGTTCAGCTCTGCGTTACACACTGCCAAGCGTTTGTTCCCGCTCTTTCTTTCCCCGCCCCCCACCGTGCCCCCCTCCCCCTCTCCTCGATGCATACTTGACAAGTCGAAAACTTGATTTCCTGAACGTTATTATCTGGAGCGGTGTCGGTTTAAGGCCTGGCACACGAGCTTTAGAGACCATTGATCTAAAATTCCATACAGCTGCCAAAGGCGTTTAGTGAAAAATAAAACCACACTTAGAGTTTAGATATTTTATTTATTTAGTTAGTTTTTTTTTCTCCCTCGTGGTTGTGGTCCAAGCTGTAAATCTCTCTCCCTTAGGAGTTTTGAACTGTGCAAGATATTATTCCGTTCTCTGGATTAGAGCGAGAATATTGGAAAAAAAAGGTGCACAAAAACCCTTTTGACCCCGCCCACCAGCTGAGAAACCTTTGTCCTCCTCACCGATTCCGACCCCGACTGTGTGCTCGTGTGTTAGAATAGCTCTAACCCCAGTTGATCCCGACAGATTAGTCCACTTAAAACCCCACAGTGAAGGACGTGTTGTTTCCTACAAATTTAACCCTAAAGAGCCCGCCCCTCCTCGCTCCTCCCACTGCAGAGCCGAAGTAAACAGCAGGCGATTACCAAAGACCAGACTTTTGTGCTTACGCTGCCAATCTATGACAAAAAATAAAACACAACAAAAATGGAGGGAGAAACAGGTTATCAGTTTGAAATCCATCCTAGAGGACGTCATTGGCACGACTTTCTCACAGCGTTCGGCTCCAGCCGCCGATAAATATGCAAACCAAAACACGAGGGGCGGCACGCTTCCTAAAACGTTCCTAAAACGCCTCCCCCACTGTTGCCGCGTGGTCTGAGGAGCTTCTTCAATCTGTACAGTTCGCCATCCTGTAACGAGTTATAGCACAAGTTTTCTTTTTCTCCGTCTCCGTCGTGCTGCCAGGTTTGAAAAAAAAAAAAACAATTCATTAATAACTGTAGCTGTCAGGTTTAAAATAAGAAAAACTGTTTAAAAAAATCTGCATTGTTCGATGTTGTTATATGGGGTGTTTTGGGGGGTAGGGGGTCCTATATCCTCAGGTTTATAAAAAATATATATATAATATATATATAAGAAGACGTAAACTATAAGCGCAAACTGTAAAATTGGATTCTTTTTGGCAATATTAGGTGATAAAAAAGGATAGATATGTTGTCCTTTTAGCCATCGTCGCAGGACTGGAGTGACGTAACACGACTGATTGGGGTAGGACGTGTCTGTTATCCATCAAACCAACCTGTGGTTCTGTGGAGCGCTCAACCCAGTGGGTCACAACGTTGAAAACAAAGCAAGCACTCTCTCTCTCTCAATCTTTTCTTTCTCTGTTGCTTTCTTGTCCGTATAAAAAACGAGCGTGCGTATATTTAAACACCATGGTACTTTTTTGTTTGTTTTTTGTTTGGTAATTTTTTATTTTTTGGGATGGACGACCAAGTGAGAATATTGTGACGGCCTCGAGAGCCATTCAGTGACCTCAGCGCTGCGTTTAGGTTCGTTCGAAGGGGGCTAATCGGCAAAAAAATGTGTTTGCGGGAAGAAAGAAACAACCCTTTTGAAGGGAGTTGAACGCAGCGACAGGAGGGAACCTTTTGAGTCACTGAACGCTCTCTGGTCGTCAAATATTCCACTCAGGATAACACGGTTTTACTTTTCAACCAGATGTTGTGTTTTTCTTTCCCATCAGTTACCAACTCAAGATGTCACTGAATTGTTTGTGTGTCAGCACAGATGGATAAAAGCTAAATGTTGTCCAGAATGCTTCAAATGATTCTAATGTTTACATCCTGATATATTTTTTTGTTTAGATTCTGGGGATGAGTTCTGGTTTTGCTGTTTTTTGTTTTTGTTGTTTTTTTGTGTGTGGGGGGGATAAAAGCCCACATTGCCTCTGCTTATCTGGCCCTTCAGGAGGGACAGGACTGGATGACCACAGGCAACAGGCTCAATTTTATTGTATTTATTTAGTTCCTGTTGCTTTTATTTATGGATAAATTTATTGTGCTGTCTGGGATTAGAAACTAAACAAGGTGGATTTGGCGATGAAGAAGAGGAGACTGAATGCAAAAGTTCATGAAATATCTGTAGTGTAAATCTATCAGTGTCTTATTATATTGATGAACATCATGAAATATATGTATATTGGAAAAAAAAAAACAGTATTTATGACAACCTGTACTTTCTTGTGTGTGTTTCCTGTGCTTTGTGGGTGTGCAGCAATGAGAAACTGTCACTTTGACTGCAGTTCTGGGACCTGTGTGGACAAGCATAAATTTATTACCAATACAGACTTTTTTTTTTTTTTTTTTTTGCTTGAATTGATCCCTATTACATGTAAGTGTGCCAAAAATACATGGAGACCTGGAGCCATAAATCGCACGTTTCTGCATTCGTCCAGAGTCTTTGTTTATAGAGTGTGACCCGGGTTTGAACAAGTCCAGCTCATGAAAGACAATCCTGAGGCCTCAGGGCTGATTTTGACCCAAGGACAGCTTAAAGTGCCTGTGACATGTTTATCCTTCAGATAAAAATAATCAAAGAAAACTTTCTTCTATTGAGATACCACTCATTATTTTACCCATTTGGACACATGACTGGCCTATTTTTTTGTTTGTTTCTGTCTGATAGTGACTCAAAATAATCTAAAACATCAGATTCCTTTCCACAGTCTGGGCTGTTGAGCATTTTAGCTTAGCTCTGTTTTCATGCAGACATTCCCCTTTGACATCACTTCCTGTTACTGCACATGCAAATATCTCAACAACTGTTCATCTCAGCAGCATGAAAATGATCTTGCATTATGTTCTCAGTGTTATCTTTCCAACAATGCATTTGTATTATTACAAAGATTTTGATGTCACAGGCACTTTAAAGCCCATAAAGATGTTTCGCTACACATGAGAGATCATTAAGTCATATAAGGGTTTATAGACATACTAACCAATAATATTAGTCCAGAAGGTGCAGGCAAATTTTTATTTGTGGTTAGACCTTTTCTGGCCTTTTTTGGAGTTCAGTCATTAATCTTGGTCAAAAACTGTCTTTCATAACAAATTATGTTTCCAATTTTGAAGATACCAAAGTTAATTATATTTCCCTTCTATTCTAGGCATTTATGTCCAGACAAACTCTCACTCTGTCACTTTTTTTTTTTTAGTAAAGTCCCATTAAAATAAACTGTTTCTTCAGAGCCTCCTGTGGATGACATGGAGGCAAAGGCTTGAACCAGCAATAGTTCTACCCCTAAACCACAGCAAGTTATTGTTTTTTTTTTTGTGGGGTCCATTGACAATCCTGGGGTTGGACACTAAAATCAAAAGTCATTAAATGTTTCCAGATTATGCTGTTTTTGGAAAACAACAATTTAAACGTTTTGGCAAACCGAGGTTTTCTTATTTTACAGATAATATTACTGATTCAGGTGTGGGCAATCCTTAAAGGTCACTATCCCGCATGTTTTACATGTTTCTCTCCTCCAACACACCTGATTTGAATAAATGGGTGATTAACAGGCTTCTGCCATAAATTGTTTTTACTTTTTATTTTGCCCTTTTTCCCTAAAAACATATTTTAATGGAGTAGATTGAACAAAACATTCACTAGAAACATTTTTTTCTCAAGTTTAAAGCCTCAATAATAAAAAAAAAACATTCTTTGTTCCTATAAAATTAGCTATTCATAAATCTCCAAAACTGGGATTAAAAAGACCCCACCAACGCTTTTGGCTTCTTAAGGCCTTCGGTTGATGTTTTGCTCATGTGAGGAAATATAGCTCTCAAGGCAAACATAAACATCACTTCTGGATACTTTTATTTTGAAATGCTTGTTGAATCCGAGCATTTTAGTAGGTTTACGTGTTCACCACTAAGTGTCACTGTTTCAGCTGACTGCTGGATTGATCCTGACATCAAACAGCTGTTTAAATCTCGTATGTGTGCATTTATTTTAACTAGTATCAGTCAGTAAAATCTACAGAACAGAAAAACAAAACAATATTTAAGATTTATACCAAATGCAGCAGTAATTCCATCACTTTCACCACACTTTCCCAGCTAATCTGTCAACTTAATAAGAGACAGGCTGATATTTGCTTTCTCTTTGTTTTGTTACAGTGATTCATTGTTTCTGTCAAAATAATTAACTTTAAAAAAGGGATAAACGTTTCATTAGTGTGCCTTGTAGTTTAATTTGTCTTCTGAGATTCTATGAAAAATGAGTTTCCGTCATTGTTAATAAAATGTGATGTCCTGTCAGACCCAGATTAGAGTCAGATTAACACACCCTGAAGTCACTAAATAAACAGTCTCTCGTGAAGTGACACGCTCCAACACCTCTATAAATCTGAGTGAAGGCAGATGAAGAAAGAAGAAAGGAAACCGTTATTACGTTTCACCAAATCAAACCTCTGTGCAGTCGTTTCTATTTTTGGCTGAAGTTAAGGTTTGGAAGACCTTATCAGGCTCGGGGAAAGTAAATGAAGGAGGAAGCATAATTACAGAGAACAGCTGTGATGGAGTCACTCGATACGGTCATCTTGGACAGATTGGAGGAGCTGCAAATGTTCATTTCTCATCCATTTTCTGATTTTTAAAATATATCAGCTGGGAGGGGAGGAGAAGATGGTGGAGCAACAGGAGTCATGACCCCCCCCCCCCACACACACACACACACACACACACACACTGATAAACAATCACAAACAGCCTTTTCACCTCATTAATCTGGCTCTCTGTCAGACGGTTTTAGGTTTGTTTTCCATTCGCCCGGCCCTCCCTCTCCCCGTCACCCCGCTCACTTCACTCCCCCTCGCTGCAAGAAAGAATGCGGCTCCGGCCTGAAGGAGTCATCCGGAGGTTCTCTGCAAAGAAATCCTGAACTCTTTCTTCCATCGCTGCTGGGCAGAAAGGTCACACCTGCTCACACACCCCCTGCACAGACTCCAGCATTCCTGCTCCTCCTGACTCCTATCCACCAAAAACTGCTCCCCTCTTTTTGTCTAAAGTAAGCTGAACCTCCACGCCTGCATGCTGCATGCAGCTTAAAGCAGATGCAGTCCTTGATCGAAGCTGTTTGACAGCATTAAAAAGTGTCTGATACCGTTTTATTATCCTTTTAACAGGCCTCAGTAATAGGAGCCAGAGGGTTGGCTCATCACCAAGCTTCACCAGAGAAAGAATGACCCCCCCTGCTCCACCCCCCTAACAGCACTATGACTGTTATTCCTGTCTTGGCGGACTGTGGGGGCAGACAGACAAACAGACAGACAGATGTTCTGGCTGGAAAATGTGGAGCTGAGAGATCATCAGTTTTCTCAGGGAACTTTATGGGAACTTTTTTTTTGTCTTATAACAAAACCATTAGGTGCCACCTTTGCTCTGCCGTGGAATGCATTGATTTGCCCCCACGTAGCTTCGGACCCCTGTCCCCAGGACCAGGTGGGACACAGCTTCGGAACCAACCTGTAGGAGGAAGAAACATCTGCAGCCAGGAGGTTCAAACCTCTCCAGGAGTTCTAGTCGTTTCCTCGATTTCTCTTTCTGAGTCTGAAAGAAACATCTGTCTCTGATTAAAACCGCCCTCCCTCCAAGCTCACGTCACCCCCTCATGTCTCCCACAATGTTGTGATATTTGCCTGTATATTTTCTGGAACCCCCCCCCCCTCCCTCCTCTTCTCTCTGGTTCACTCTCTCCTCCCTTTCTCAAACAGCCTCCTCCTCCCTCACCTCCCTTCGTCCTGTTACCTCTCTCTCTGCTTTGCTTCATTGTACCACGATGCATCAGGGCTGCGTCTGGGGGTTCCTTTTCGTCCTGTCCCTCACGGCGGGGGGGACGAAGGCTCAGCAGACCAACTACACCAGGTACGGTCCAAGGGTGGAATTAAAACCAGGGGGGGTCTAAACCCTGAACTTCAGGTCAGAGTGACTTTCTTTTAGCAGATTCTTTACTGGTTTATGGGGTGTACAGTTGTCCTGTTGGTTTGATTTTCAGTTTTGTTTAAATCACAGAAACTTGGCTCTGACACTGTAAAGTTTTTGGTTTTAAACCGGAAGCCGTCTGACTCTTCAGGGGGAGGGGGGTGGGGGGGGGGTCACCGTCTGAGTCCTACTCATGGAGTAACAATGTGCCCAGTTCTGGTTGCCTAATAGTGTGTTTGTCTGCTTCATCTTATCAAACACACATTTTAATGAAACTTGCAGACTGTTACCACAGTGAGGGAAACTCATCAGATCGTGATCTCCAGCTATTACTGGAGCGGTTCTCAGCCGAGTGTGAAGCGGCCAGGATGAGGATCAGTGCCTCCAAATCTGAGACCATGGTCTTGAGTCAGAAAACGGTAGTGTGCCTTCTCCGGGTCAGGGAGGAGGTCCTGCCCCAAGTGGAGGAGTTTAAGTATCTCGAGGTCTTGTTCACGAATGAGGGAAGAATGGAGCGGGAGATAGACAGGCGGATTGGTGCTGCGTCTGCAGGGATGCAAATGCAAATGTTTCATCATTTTAATCAGTTAATTCATACTTTAAGTAGAAAAATAAAACAAGCAAGTTTTTTTAAAAAAACTAAAACCTTGAAGAATGTTTGTGGGAGTAAAAAGTGACTCAGCAGAAAAAAATGTTGTAGTTCTCCTCAGTGTTTGTTTCATCTCAGACCTGTGTTCCACTGTGGAGGAGACCAGGTCGCAGAGTCTGGTTTTGTTGGCAGTGAGGGGTTCCCCAGCTTCTACAGACCCAGCAGTAAATGCACCTGGCGCATTACAGTGAGTCAACGCCGCCCCCCACAAACCCTTCTGACTCCTCCATCTCCCCTCTAACCCGCCCCTGGCTCCTCCATCCTCAGCTCACAGATGATGTCTCTGCTCCGCAGGTCCCAGAGGGGAACGTGGTCACGCTCTCCTTCCGTATTTTCGACCTGGAGGCAGACTCTCAGTGTCGCTATGACTACCTGGACGTCTACAACGGACACTCCAGCTCGGCGCAGAAGCTGGGTCGTCACTGTGGGACATTCCGTCCAGGCAATATGATCTCCACCTCCAACACCATGATGCTGGAGATGGTGGCTGATGCAGAGACTCAGTCCAGAGGATTTGTGGCCTTTTTCAGCGGAGTGAAACCTTATGATAACGGTAGGTGGTCTCAATACCCCTCACTAATGGACTTTATTATCAGGACAGACAAATGTTATCTGTTGGGATGTTTTAAGCCTTTATGAAGTAATTTGTGACTGAATTACAGTGAGCTGCAACAGTACTAAGTATAAAGTTTTAACTCCATCCATCCATCCATTTATCCATTCATTTATCCATCCATCCATCCATCCAAAGAATTACTATCAGGACAGGATATAATGATAATGAGAGCCAGATGTGGCCCATGGACCTGCAGGTTGACATGTTTGATTCTTTAGACCAACAGGTCTGTGGGGGAAAGATGACAAAATCCCAGGGAGAGATCATGACACCCAACTGGCCGGATAAGAAATACCCTCCAGGAACCAGCTGCTCCTGGCTTGTCACTGTGGAGCCGGACAGGGTGAGTCTCTCTTCTGCAGCAGCTCTCACTTCAAATGATCCGTTAAAGATGATTATTTGTTTCTGTTTCTAATTGGGTACCAGGCCATCCAAGTAACATTTGACAAGTTTGTCCTTGAGGCTGACACCTACTGTCGCTACGACTACGTGGCGTTCTTCAACGGCGGAGAGCGAGACGACTCCCGCCTGATTGGGAAATACTGCGGCGACCGGGCGCCACCGTGAGATACTTTGAATCCAGAACCACGAATATTCTTAATCTCACGGTGACATCTTGTTGTTTGTCTTTTTGCTCAGACCCATAGTGACCAGCGGGAACGAGCTGCTGGTCCAGTTCGTGTCTGACCTCAGCTTGACGTCCGACGGGTTCCTCGCCTACTACACCAGCGTCCCCCGTGGAGCTCAGCCCCCAGCGGTCGACCCAGGAGCCGCCACGAGATCCGTCCCTTCACGACCTGCTGTCAGACCCGCCGAGCCCAAACGTCCTGTTGTCACGCTCCCGCCACCCGTCCCCACCACCGCTAAATATGTCCCGCCTCCACCAGCGATTCCGACGAGAGGCCGCATCGTTCGACCAAATGGGAAGAGGCCCGGTGAGTTGACGACAGGAAAGTATTTATCAGGATGTACCAAGTTGAAGCTAAGTGAACTCTTTCTCTGCTTCTCCTTTTTCTAGTTGCTCAAAAACCCATGTGTGCCAAAGCCTGTAGGAGAAGCGGAACCATCAAGACCAGTTTCTGTTCCAGTGAATTTGGTACAATTTCTGTTTTAGCATTGGTTTTGATCTAACCTGTTATAGCTGCTGTGTTCTTTGGTCTTCATGATGCTATTTGATCACATAAAATTCATGTCAAATGTTTTAAAGTTTATAGTTGTGAAGCTACAAAATCTGAAAAAGTTCAACACTCTTTTAGGACATATCAGGCCTTGAGTCAATCTCATAACGTTCTTCAATTAATCCCACTTTTTTTTCCCTAGTAATAACTGGGAAGATTTCCTCCCTAACCCCCGGACCTCGAGGCACTCTCAACATCAACGTATCTCTCATCAAAGCCTACAAGGCGGGTCAACTAAGTATTGCTCAGGTTGGGGAGACCATGTCAGTGAAGCTGGTGTCACAGTGCAAGAAGTGTCCTCTGCTTCGCCGAGGTAGGACCCGTCCAAGAATATAATCTATAAACCTGAGTAAAACCCGACTCATTCCAGGTTTTTTTCCTCTCCGACAGGAGAAAACTACATCATCATGGGTCAGGTGGACGCAGATGGGCGTGGCACCTTGGAGCCAGGTGCCTTCACGGCGCCGTATAAAACGGCACACAGCAAATTATTGATGAACATCAACAACCAGCCGTGTTAATGCCCAGGAAACCATGATCAAACATAAACCAGGAGTTCAGACAGTTTAATGTGGATTCATAAAAAAAACAATACCACACAGTTTAACTTTAATTTTATACAAAGTTTAAAATAATTATATTTTATTCCCAAACCTGCCAAACCCTTTATTTGTAATGTTTTTTAAGGATAAATAAAGGTTTTATATCTCTTTAAAAAGGTTGAATGTGTCGCCACCTTGTGGACATATTACACATCAGTAAAAGACAATCAGCTTTTCTTTATGTTCCCAGAAACCATTAGGTGGAGTGGGTTTTTGTTTTAAACCAGTTTGGACTACTTTACATGTAATAAAGTTATATTATGTCTTTATTGTAGATGATTGCTGATGGAAGTCTGACTCCAAAATGTAACCAGTTGTAGATGTGGAGCTATGGATCACATTCAGTGAGAGTTTATTGTGTCAAACTCAAGGACATATGGGCCAAATATGGCCCACCATGGGATTTTATGTGGCCGGCTAGAGCCTCAACGATGTATTAATGTCTGAAAATACGTGTGTGCTGCTTTAAAGCCAGCATTGATCATAAAATACATCACCCATAATTCATGTTGATAATTTTACCTATGTAATGATGGCATCCCACCACTAGGTAGAGCTGCACAGGGTTCAAAAGTAGCAGGTAAATGGCAAAAATCGGCGGGTAAAATCTCTATTTAGGTGCATTTTCTCCTGTTACTTTTGCTGTGGCCCAATTGTACGGGAAGTAGGAATTTCACAACTATAAGTCATAAATGTAAACTGGAACACACCTGTTATAGGAATTCCCTGTCGTAAAGTTGAGATGGCAGCTACACATCACAACTCAACAGTGAGTACAAATCTCTTACTTTTACTTTTTATTTCACATCAAGTGAGTCATACACATAGTAAGAGAATGTGTTAAACACTGTTTCTATGCAGGAAATAAAACATAGAGCTCAGTGGTTGTTTGGTTGAATGTGACCTTTAGTGTTTAGTCATTAGTTATTTACAACTGGTCCTTTGAGGGCCACCTTAATATGTAGAATGAAGATAAATAAGTCTCATATATATTTGAGAGAGAGAGCTATAATATTTGAGAGAGAGAGCAACACTATTTGAGAGAGAGAG
>JARVGW010000161.1:13537490-13556624 GCA_031762495.1 Anablepsoides rubrolineatus
TCTCAAATAGTGTTGCTCTCTCTCTCAAATATTATAGCTCTCTCTCTCAAATATATATGAGACTTATTTATCTTCATACCTTAATGCTCATGTGGCCCTCAGTGAAGATGAGTTTGACACCCTTGTTTTAATGCAGGCATGTCCAACTCCAGTCCTCAAGAGCCGGTGATGTGGTGTCTCCCACCACTGACTTGTGACCTGTCCAGGGTGTCAATGACCCGGAAAGGAAGAATGCAATTGATGGAAAATTAAACAAGTTTTTAAAGAACAAAGTCTGTTTAGTTTCTGTAGAAACTTAAATTTGAAAAAGTCACTTTATTATAAGAAAAAAAAAGGTACAAAAACTTTCCATAAAATTGAAAGAGTATAAAACAGTAAAAAAAACATTTTCAATATAACATTTGAAACAATCGACTCAGAGGTTAACACAAGCTGTTGCACAGAAAATACAAGCTGATTCTTAAAAAAAAAAAAAAAAAAGCTGATCTCCATATTACACGCCTCCTACACCCAGATGCTGCCCTTCCCCTCGCTCTCCTTGGCCTCCTGCTGCTTGCAGCAGCCTCCAGGGCCGGGCCCCCGATGGCGCGAGGCCGGCAGGTTCTTGTAGACAGCCCGACTGTAGGGGATGAAGCACAGGCCTAGCTGGAGGTGCCGGGCCAGACGGCAGAAGGCTGCGAGCGCTAGGACCAGTAGAGGGGTTAGCAGTAGGAATCCCACCACCAGCAGAGCCACGCAGCCCGTGTCGTCCAGCAGGTCGGAACAATACACCGACGAGCCATAGGGCTGCACCTGGAGGGGGCGAGAAGGAATCAGGCTGCTATGTTACTGGGCTGCAGCTGGTAAATCACTAGACTTGTTTTCACTTGGGATTGTGCAAAAACTAATACTATGTAATATTAGAGCTGTGTATTTATGTCGATATGTACAAACCTTTCACCAATTTTCTCCAGGGATTAACCAAAAGTGATAATTTATGCTTTTTGTTTTGTAACATTGTCATTAACTATTTCCACGACACTTGGGTTTATGTTTTGAAAGGTGTCTGCACAAGAACAGGTACCATCCGTATCTGAGCTAAATCTGCTGAATTTTTCATGTTTGCTTTTAAAGTACTCCATTTCCCCATGATGCATTGCACAAAGGAACCACAGCAGCTCAGCCACAGCTGCTAAAAATTAAGAAAACAAGCTCCAGGAAAATCCATTCAAATCTGTGAAAACAGGTTCAAATCTCTAGAAAAACATCTCGCTCTGCATTCTGAGACAGGAGTTTGATTGGCAGGGGCTCGTGTTTTTTTTTCCACTTCGGTAGCGACGGACAACGGATTATCGCGGAATTTGAAGCCTCACCGTGGAGTGGCAGAGGAAGCCGAAGACGATCATGACGAGAGCCGGGGTGAGGATGACCCCGAACACGATGCTCGCCAGCCCGCCGTTGATGAGGGCGATGATCAGGTTCTGGACGGTGACCAACACGGAGCAGGCCCAGCAGTCCAGAGACCCCCTGAGCTCCAGGGGGGCGTCGGCGGCCTCGCCATTACCCATGGAGTAAGGAGGCGGCACCGTGACCCCCGACCCCGCTCTGGAGGGGGAGCGGGCCTCACAGTGGGTCTCGGACACTGCCTTCTCCAGCGTCATGCTCCGTGAAAGACTCATCGTCTTTGATGTTGATCCTGCAGGGAAACAAACGGCGTTAGCCTGATCCAAGAATATTAACAGTTCTCTGATTTGACATGACTCAGGAATTAAGAGATAATTTGTCTATTTTAAACCTATTTTGTGTAAAGATTGTGTCCAGGGAACCAAATTGGCTAGAGCTGTCCCTGCCTCACGGGTTTAGTTTCGCTATAACTGCTCTGCTGATTCGCAGCTGACTGACGCTGTTGGAAAATACAGCCATCTTTACAACTGCGTTAGCGAAATTTATAAAGATTGTCAAATAAATCTTAAAAAAGATGGTCAGATAAAGCTTAAATTAGTCATAGAACTCAAGTGGAAGGTCATTACGCAGTTTTTGTGCATGTAGGAGACAGCATGGAGACACAAGATACACAAGATATTGACTGATTTGGATGCGTAAATATGCTCAGAAACAAAAATAAATGAATTAATTGGATTGTAAATTTGATTTTGTTAACAGTGTTGTGTTGTACTTGCCTTTGATGATAATCATCACTTCATTGACTCTATTTTCTGATGTGCCTAAGCACCCCCCCTCCCCCCGCACACACACACATACACACACAAACACTCTGATTTCTCCAGTCCATCAATTTAACACAACAAACAACCATCAGAGCTGTCAAATGTTTCCACCTTTAAGTAATGGATTCTCGACTAAAGTGATGAAATGTGTGGAAAAGTCAACAAATTCACTGCGAAAGGCGAGGAAATGGTCTCCGCTGACCCCACCCCTCATTCGAGACTTCAGGATAACCATCATCCAGAACAATGAGCCAAAAAAACTCCCACTCATCGTCAGAGCTGTGTGGACCAAATCACATAGAAGACTTTTTCTTTTCATATTTTTTTCTGGACTTTAAGAGACTGTGTACAGAGATTGTTTTGTTTGGTGAATTAAAAGTGATAACTTGAGCTAATTTAAGCATTTTACAGCATAATAAAGGTGTTTAAAGGTGCTGGTGCTGCTTTCTTTAGATATTATTATAGCCAGGCACAGAAAAAAAGTACAGTCAATGTTTTCAGGTTAATCCCCTTTAAACTCCACTAACAAAAATAATTCAGTATATTATATTGGTTGGATGCATCACATGCTGTTGTACTCACAGTGGGGTATCCCTGCTGATACCCTGCAGTCCAGAGGTGGTTTATGTCCTTGTTTGCGTCTCCTCTTCAGGTCAAGCTCTTAATGTTGTTTTCCAGGTAAAAGTTTAGCTTCTGCTTTAAAATGCTGCCAAGCGTGTGTGCGTCTAAACCTGGATGGAGTCGGGCTTTTCCACTCCGCTCAGCGCTTCCTCCCCTGACATTCTGCTTCCTCACTGTGACTCCAGCTTGAGATACGACCGAGTCGGGGAGCCTGCATCCTGTGTTGCCTCAAACGTGAAAATGTAGTGAGAGAAGCAGGCTGGGCTGTGTTCAAGGCTCCTGTTGGTGAGTGGGTGCAGGGGGGGAGCTGCACAGAGGTGGTGGGGGTGTCTGATAACCCCTGGAACCAGTGGGAGGGAGGAAGAGTGTTTATTTGGATAGATTATAGGAGTCAGAGCATGCAGGCCAATTTACAACCCTCTATTCTCACACTGAGCACTTTCTCCTCTCCTCTGTCACATACTGATAATCCCTGGGTGTGATGTTTAACAACTGGGCTGATTTTTTTTTATCTTGTGCTCGGGCCAAAAAACACAATAATCTGAACACTAATACTTAAATATGTTCACCTCTACGACTCTGCAGCGACACAGAGCTCCAAAATGAGAGAAAAAAAGAAGAAGAAAGTAACAGGCGCGCCAAATTAGTTTAAGATGTGTCTCTGTTGCAGGAACGACAAAGGTTTGGCCTCTGACCCCGTGATGAAAAACAGATCTCCACTTTCAGAAAACAGAAGGAAATGGGAACGGGGGAGAATGCTGACTAATTTGGTGGGGGTGGGGGGGGAAGAGGCCGTCGCGGGACTGACACACAAAACCAGAGGGGCTCAGTTCAAAGGGTGAAACAGATATTTTAAAATGAGCTCTTTTTGAAAAAACTATCTCCCTTTGAACATTGTTGTTTACTTTTATCCACATAAAAACACATAAAATCTCCAGAGAAATTGAGAGCATTTTTATCATGAATACAAGAAGAGATCACGGGGAAAAAAAGGGCTAGTTTGGCCAGTTTGTAGTGGGTTATTGTGGAAAAGTAAAAAATAAATAAATAAATACAGTCACACATGCTGCAGGTTTCTCCTTGAATAACCTCAGTTTAAAGAAATGGAATTTAGTTGCTATTACCACAATACAGTCACACTGTTTTTGGATGACAGTGCTTTTTGATATATCACAGTCTGTCATAATACAATTTAAATTTAGTTCATAAATCTGTGAGCAATATGATGCTGATTTAACAAAATAAAATGTGTTAGATGAAAATATTGATCACATCAGGCATGTTTTAGTTTTGCCTTGATGTGATTTAATTAATAATCATTTAATCAATATATCGATGTGAATCGATGCATTATTACCTATTTTTTTACATGAGAAGTTTCTGCAAATCTTAGAGTTTTTTAAATGTTTTTGGAGCGAATAAACAAAAATAAAAATATTCACATTTACATTGCATCTGCTGGAGAAGTGTGCGAAACAGGGTTGCCAGATAGGACACAGAGAACTGTTGTATTCTCACTTTAAAATGATTGTATTTTGATCCAGACTGTCATATGTGCCGTGAGAGGGTGATATAGGTGTGTGTTGTGTTTGGTGAAAATGTGCACAGAAAAGAAAGGGCTAAACGTGTATTTTCAAGTTTATCTGGCAACCCGAAGGCTCAACAACAGATTGTCAGCGTGATCACAGTTAGACCAAAAACTTGCGAATAAACTAACTTTCCATCGGACCGAGGATGTTCCTTTTGCTCCATGCTGTAAAAAGGGTGAGTTGCACAAAAACACATTGTGTTGTTTGCTATTTTAATTTGAGTAATTTATGTTGTTAGTTTAGAAGAAACTTCTGCCTGGAACGTGGTTCATGCAGCTGAGCTCTCAAGCCACACGCATTTTCCTGCCTTCACACGCACACACGCGACATTCCTCACGCTGAAAAATAAGAAAGTCCGGAGTGGGCTGCTGCACCCCACAGCCAAACGAGGAAAGGCACGCGTCCTGTTTTTTTTTTTTTTATTATTGTTTATTTATTCCTGTGGGTGCGTTCACAGCTGAGACACTCATTGCAGATATCAATTATCTGCAAATTTGAATCTTGCACAGAATTATAAGAAATACGTTTTGCTGATTTAGCATAGCTACCTAAATTTGTTCAATTTGAAACTATACTATGACATAATTGTCGATGCATTTATTGATCAAATGATACATAAATGACAGGTTGGTATTGATTTTGTTTGCCTAGTTTATTTGTATAATTACCAATCATGTGTTTTCCTTAAAGTTCAAGTAGTGAAGTAATATTCAAAATTAATATCAAACAATGTGATTTTTGGTCAAAGATGAAAGTGATAAAACCCCTAAAGCAATGGTGTCCTACAAGTTTTAGGTGCTCTGGTTCAACACAGCTGAACCTAAGTAGTGCTTAATTAGTACGCCACCTCAGGTCTGCAGAGGCCAACTAATTAGGCCCTGTTGAACCAGGGCAGCTCCTAAAACATTTGAGGACTGACCTTGGACAACGCTGCCCTAAAGCTTGGCACTGAATGTTTTTGGCTTCATATTATTTTTATATTCCAAATTTTAATATTTTATAACTATGACATAAATAGTCCTGGTAATAATGGTTGTTCAGACAGGTTTTGTTGATTTACTGGGTTAATTTGTATGTGTGTGGGGCAGGGTATTTGCCATCAGAGCACCACAGTGTTTGCTGTTTGGATGTGGATGTTGGTGCCTGAGTCAGCTGGTAGAGGAAGAGCAGTCTTCCTGTCCTTGAAATGGGGATATCCGCTGCTGCGTCCTCGCTTTGTGTCCCCCTTGTGATGTCCAAATGTGTCTGCAGGTCTGGTAGTCTCATGTCCTCTGAGACAAGAAGAGATCAGCTGTGCCGGATCAGAGCTGTGTTTCTTTAAACATAAATAATTCCAGTTTGTAATTGAAGCTATTTTGTCAGCGATTGACAACAATCGATTGCAAGGCTGTATCAAGACTTGAGTTTAATTATTAGTTCACTTTATTAATGACTATATACTCTTATTATTGCTACTCTTGAATTACTTCTAGTCCTATTTGAATAGAGAACATGCTTCTACTGAGGAGATGGAAGCAGGAAGGAATGCTAGAGGGAAAAATAAATGATTTTTTTTTATCAGCACTAAAGAAGCAGACTGGTCCCGTAGAGCCACCTAGGGGCCATCATCAGGACAGATGCTACCCAGGTAATCAAGTAATCTGAGACAACAGAGCAGCTACCCTCAGCTTTTTGGTAAATCAGCTCAGATTCAGTAATGGCTTTCAGATGTTGTCTGAGTTTATATGTTTATATAATTATGGTGGGGTGAAAGATCAGGTTCAGTGATAATGTGAAGAGCTTACCTGTTGATGATGACCAGCTTATCCAACAAAAACAAAAAACGCGATATGTCTATAGATTATCAAAACATTTTATTTTCTCGAACAACAATACAGTATGTCACAGAAAAATCACAGAGGGATTTAAGACAGGTCTGGCTCAGGTTTTTTTCTATTCAAATTCTTTTTTTTTGGAAAACAATAAGTGCAGCATAAATCAAACAAGTGAAGAGAGGGAGATAAAACAACGAAAAAAAAAAAAAAAATAGAGCATCGTCATCAACACATCCTCCAAATAGTACTAATGAGGACAAGACACCAGAAACCTCAACGCCAATAAAAGTCACATCCCTAAGAGTCTCTGCAAAAGTGTCAAGAGTTACAACTACAGCTAATGCTCATAAAAACCACTAATGCCACACAAAGATTATGAGTTTTATACAATGGGAAAGAAAAGTGAAAAAAATCTCATCTTGATCTTTTAGATACAGTACAAAGACATCGTTCCATTTCTGTTACCAGTAAACTCTGTTGAAATGGGGTTTTCTAAGCACCAAATGATGGGTTGGAGTTGCGTCCAAACATCAAAATCTGCCGTTTGATGATGGGGCAATGAGGCAAGTAGGGGTTTAGCACCATGAGTATTAAACTGCACCCCTGATTGCACTTCCCCTGTCCACAAACTGTGACCATACTACAACTTTAAAATACCTTGTAGCCCCTTATCAAGTGAAGCATCCTTTTGATATGCAATAAATATTTAAGCAAACAACCATTTACAGTATAAATAATGTCACCATTTACAATTTTTCATTTTTGCCATGATTAAAGAAAACAAAACTGAAACTGACAACAGAAAAGAGGTATAAAAGAGGGAAGGAACTCCCCTTTGCAGTATTTGAAACTAGAGTGAAACAGCATGTATTAGAATATACCCACAAAACAAAACAAAACAAAACAAAACAAAACAAAAAAGAAACAAATGACATCAACAAATTAGATTTTTGATTGAGAACTAAATGATGTGTTCTAGGAAACCTGACACAGATACAGTATGTACAGAAAATGGTGTGCACAGACTGATGTGATCTGAAACTTGTCATTTTGGGGAAATTGATTAGAATTGTGAGATTTACAGTGATGCTCAATCCTCGACTGGAAAAACCGGTCTGTTTGAAGAAATGTACAGTGTAGAATATTGTTTCTGTGCATATGTCATTGTACCAATGTCAGCAACACTGAGATCATATGGAAACCGTTTCACTGAAACAAAGTCTGAACACAGCAATCATTTTGAGTAAAATATCCTGCAGGATTTGAACCTTTAATAAGTGAAGTATATCTAGTGGTCAATATTACATTTTTATGACCAAGTAATACTTTGCAGCTCTGGTATCTCTTAATTTTGGCTCCTTGACACAAAACGGTTAAAGAGCAACTTATATATACATAATAATGGATTTGCAGATTTTCACTATTTATCTGCAGATGTTTGATTTATGAAAGCTTTTCTGTAGTGGGACTGAGATGTTTATATACAGATTATTAAGGTCTAAAGTTAAAATGACACATTTATTTGATATATTTCAGTATTTTCAGACTAATTTTGATGCTGATAACAAAATCGCTTTATCAGAATTCTTCTGTAGTGAGATGTTGTTTCTTAGAATGACCCAAACTTAGAAAATCTTTATAACAAGCAAATAAAAAAATTACATAAAAAAATCCTTTCTCCTTTTTGCTGATAACTGATTTTCCAATACTCTATTTGATCATGAGCTGATACAAACATTTGATTATCACACCTTCCTAATATGAAGTTGTTTCTATCGAGCTCATTGTTGCATAAAGTTAAAATGACTGAAAATACAAGATTTACATTTAAAAAATACTTTATTTAACATCTTTTACTTTAAAATCCAGAAATTAACCATAGCCGGGTCCAATTTAGAATAATCTGCATGTTTTGGCCAATCCTGATATTTTGGACTTCTTTAAATTAAGGAAATCTTCATTATTTATACAGGATAAACTAAAGGTCATGGCAGTGCAGCAAACACAACCACAGCAAGATCGGATCAGATCCAAAATGCTGATGCACTGCAGCTCGTTTGTTTGGCCTCACTGGGTTTTAGCAAACATATTACATTACAATGATATAAACATATATATTGACACTTCAGTTCCTCCGCCTCGTCTGTGCACACCACTGTGTATATTTCATAAATTCATTCACAATTTACAATTTCTTTTCTTCAACATTACAACAAAAACATTGCAACAAAAGAGGTATAAAACTGGGATTTTTTTTCCCCCACTTCAAAACCAAAACAAAAAAACAACATCACCGCGCATTTGTTTTACTCAAAGTCTCGTACAAATCACACGGACCATTTTTACTTGTGAAAAAGTGAACCCAAAAGTGTTCAAAAAACCTTTTTGCTTGTTGTATTTCCAACAAAGAATAAAACCATATTAGTCATCCAGTAAACCCGTATTTTAGAGAAACTGAGAATTTCTTTTTGATTCATTGTTGTAATACTTCCATAAAAACCTCATTTATATGTGTTTATGTATCTAATTACCTCTCCTCTAAATACAGTTCACAAGGCCAATGTGGTGTACTTCTAGGCTGGTAAAACTTTTTAAGTATCTAACGAGAATAAATAAGATTGGAATAGCACCTCCGAGAGTTTACAGACAGGAGTTACAAATGTAAGAGTTTACCTGAATACCAAACAAACAAAAACAAAGTAATAAAAATCAACAAGATGCCAAAAGTGACAATCAGCTACTTCTCCTGTGAAGCGATTCCCCTGCTGGTACAATAGAATCACAGCAAATTCATGGACATATAGAATAACTAGATTGGTGTAAAAAAGTTATACTGAATTTGCATAAAAGTACCTGAATCAATACACAGAAACGGCTACTTGACGCTTTAAAATCACAGCAGTGTCCGTTGAACGTATAATCACCTGAATTTCAGTGCTAGTAGTGCTCACATTGTGTGTGTTTGTGTTTATTTTTTTATTTTTTGTCTTTTTTTAAAGTCATCTGAAATGCTTTTCTTGAGAAGAACCAGTCTAGTCATTCTATTTCAAAAAACAGACGTCCAAGCTGCAGCTGGTATGGGGAAGACAGTGAGCTAGAGTTGGATTGGCTGAGTATCCATACCTTACTGTGTGATGTAAACAATACCGAGTAAACGTGATTGGCTGATTGAGGAAAGGGTTTCGCAGGAGCCGACCGCCTTAAAGACGACTTTTATGAGCTGCCGTTAGAGTTTTGGTTATGGCTGGGAGACGTGGTGGAGTCCTCACTTTGAGATAGGCGGTGGAGTCTGAAAGAAGGAAACAAAGAAGAAGAAACTCAAGTTACCTCGATGTCAGTGGGATTATGATATTAAACACGTGCAAACAATATTGGACTACTATTGTTAATATAGACTCTAACATCTAGACCTCTGCTGCCTTTGCCTCATGGCACAGCAATAAAATGAAAATCATCTTGCATATGCTGGAGATTTGAGTCCCCCACAGTTGGCTGCAGACAATTAGCCTGAGCTGCTGCTTCATGAACGTCTGATAATCAAGGCTCTACTGTGAGCAGAAACCGTATCATGCAGAAGCCAAACGCCTTCATTATGCATCTGACAGATGACAGGAAACGATGGAAGAAAATGAGGAAAATGACACATAACAAGGCTCCAGCTGGACATTGAAATTCATAGCTGGCTGAAGAAAAAGATGATTTAAAAAAAAAAGGTATAGTGCTAAAGAGGGCAAAGGAAAATTAAAACATGGGTCAAAATGTAAGTTACTGGTATTTAAATAACAACAAACAATTTTGCTGACAATTTTTTTTAACTAATCAATAGGTGTTTTCAGATGACATGGAACCCCTTCACAGTTCTTTTCACCATTTAGACATATGCCTTGCTTTGCCCTGATGATACATAGTGGATAAACATACAGTAATTATGTTTATCATGTCTCTTTTAGGTTGTACTTCAGAGAAGGTGCTTTCTTGCCTCAATGAGGACTTTCAAGTGACATGAAGGAATGTAGTCAAGCAAACTGATTGTTCTTTCAGCATTAAAACTGCTTTCACATAGCTACAACAAAAGTGACTTAACTTAATCTACTTTCTGTGCTGCACAAAAACTTGACTGATCTGTCATGAGACCTGACTCGTACAACCACTTCTGAATGTTTGTACTCTTTTAAGCTCTGCATTAAATATTAAACCCAAGACCCGCAACACACAGCTCAAACTGTGAGGTCCACTATTGTTGTTGATGGTGAACGTCGTGTATAAAAACTGGGCAGCACAGTCTCAATGTTTCACTGGAGGTGCAAAAGCAAATAAATAGTTTTTTGTAATGGCTTTAAAAGTGCATCTAATAGTCCTTTAAGCTATTTGGTTCAACATATTTTGTTCCAGATTGGTTTTGGAAGAAACTGCACCAGTGTGTTTTCTATCAAATACCAAAAGGACCATCCAAACTGTTATTACAACCAAAAGCCAAGATCTTCGATTGCACAAAGTAGCAGTTCTTTTGAAAACTTCTGCCTAAACCACCAAACTTGACTGTGGAAGAAGAGGGTCCCTGTAAAGAACTGACCTTAGCTGTCCTCAACACTGCACACTTTCAAATTTATTTACAGTAAAAACAGACTAAAACAATGAGCTAAACACCTCGTTACTTGATAGTCACATGGTTTTAATTCCTTTTAAGTGTTACAGGAAGTAGAAAATCAACATAGTAAAATAAAAAAAGCTTCACCATTCCAACTTATTTTGGAATGTAGGCAGAAATAGTTGCTAAAGTGATACTGACCAGCACAAAGCTGTCGTAGATCTTCATCAGCTCTTCCGTCCGATACTGTTCTAGCACCACCACCCCCGCCAGTGAGGAGTTCTTCGCCCGGGCACAGTCCTCACAGTGCACCACGTAGGTCTTTTTACTGCTGTTCTCACTGCTCACAAACAGCAGATCAAACACTTCCACCTGCACAAAGCACAACCCAGGGTTCTCAAGTTCACATCATATTTGGGCTGCATTAGGAAGAACGAACACAGTCGGAAGAGGAGGAACTCACATCGCACTTGTTGCAGTAGTAGGCTGGCTCGTCCTTGACGCGGCCCTGGTAAAATAGTTTCTTCCCTGCAGCCATCAGCTGCTCTCTGAGAATTTGGATGTGCTTGATGGACTGCAGGAGGCAGTGTCTGTCGGAGACCCGGGGAAGAAAAGACGTTAACAAACGCCCACTTGCTCAAAAATTCATGCAGACACACGTCTTACTTGATCAGCTTGAAGGTATCCTCGTCCGTGATCTTGATGGTTCGAGCAACATTCCACGACACGTGGATCATAGGAACAATCGACTTGACTTTCTTCACCTCATTCCACTCGTAGCGCTCCAGGGCAAGCTGATATTGGTAAGCTGAAAAAAACAACAACAACAAAACAAAACAAAGAGTGATACCGCTGGCAGAAGGGTGCTCTTGAAGTTTTTTTTATCAAAGTACATGACTTACAGTTGAGCGGTCCCACATTCCAGGCGATATTGTTGCACCAGCCCACTGCCTGCACCCAGTGAACGGTCCCAGCGTTAATCCACACCAGGTCTCCGGGTCTCTGAATGAAGCGGTAGACAGGGATGTTTGAGTCATAGAGGTCCTCCAGGACTGGCCACCAGGACCCTGTGAGGTAGTCCACTCCATGCCTGTCGGAGACATTTAGCATCAAACCAACTAAATCTATAAACGAAACATACTGCAGCTGAGTGTAACAATCTGAATGCTCACTTTTCACAGAATTTGTTGATGGCGTCCCAGTAGTGTTCATGGACAGCAAACCACTCGCAGTCCCCCGGTCCGATATTGATGTTGACGGAGCAGAAGTTGTTGTTCTCTTGATGGCCTGATGGAAAACGCAAGCTGAGGTTTATTTACAGAGGCTTCTAAAGTCCTGCCTGCGACGTCTGACACACACTGACCTGGCGTGCGGCTGCCTGGTACCTTCATGTAGAGCTGGACGGTGTTCATGCCCAGGATGGTGTGACCAACGAGACTGAGCATGTTGTTGTTGGATTCAACCCGCATGAAAGCTGGCAGCTTCAGCAGCTCCTGCAGCTGGGGCTTCCACCTTGTAAAAAAACAAACAAACAAACAAAAACAAACCCAAAAAGACAAATCAATGCAAGTAATCTAATGGGGAAACGATTTACAATATCCTCACCTTTTAGGGTCGGAAAGATCAATGTTGGTCCCAAATTTAATGATCTTTCCTGCTGTTTTCTGCTCTAGGCTGTGGGAAATGTAGAAAGGAGCTAATTATTGTTTTTACAGATAATTGGGGGTTTCTTCCAAAGACAGACAAGGATTTGGGTCTAACCTGGGTGTGCTCGTGGCATGAGCCGGCTGGCTTTTGTTGTCAGCAGCAGAGGGAACATCTTTACTGTCAGTTAACAACAGAGCAGTTTTTGAGGTTGCTGACTGCTCTGAGGTCTGCTCTTCTTCCTCTTCACTTTCACTCTCCTTTTCCTCCTGTAACACATGAACATGAGCTTAGTTAAAATATAACCAGCATGTCAGTAGCACAGACAGTAGTGGGCACAGTACATTGCTAACAACTAAGCATTTTCAATCAATGCGTTTACAATGAATGTTTACAGTGTTTACCTGCAGGCTCTCCTGGAAGCTGGAGGCCTGATACTGAGCATATTTGGCAATGGTGGTGTGAGAGCGGCTGCTTTCACAGGGCCACGTCTGTGCGGAGCCACTCGCATTCCAGTTCTCATCAGCTGGCTGCTGAACCTGAGTCCTCACTTCCACAGCATGGTCTGAGTTGGCCTCGACCAGAGATTTGGTGGAGAACAGGCCAAGATCTCACGTAGAAGAAAGACAGTTGAGAGCAGGGTTAACAATAGTTAACAGTATGAACAATAAGATGCTGGTGTGGTTTGACTCACTAAGGCGGAGCGAGCCAGCAAGGCCTCGGATGACCGTAACGGCATTTTTGGGATTAGTGCAGAACTGAAGTAGGACTGGAGAGAAGGCGTCCCTCTTACTCTCCAACTGCAGAAAAAGACAAAGTACAATCCTAAATGAACACTGCAATGAAACAAACTGGTCTTAATCAAATCATTTTTTGCTTGGTTTGTGTTATTTTTTATTTTTATTTTATTGATACTTATAGTTTGGGTCATCCATGGTAGAACAGTCCAAGATCTTTGTTAAACGTTTGTTATGAATTAACAATATCTATTGGTATATATTATTACATGATCTTATCAATAAACAAATAATTGTAACTTGTGTTTCCTTTGCTTTGACTGTTTTTTATGTCTACAGCCTATTTATTCCAGTCGTTTATGTGACCCCACAACACTTTGAGAGTAAAAGCTGGTTTGATTTAAAAAGAAAACTTTGCGTGGTTCATCTAATAAATAAGTCAAGACCAAAATTAATCTATGTACACTCACATAAATGCTCGGTGTGGGAGGGTTAAGCTTTTCCCGAGGAATTGGAGTGTGAATATTGATGTTGGGTTTGACAGACAAAGCAGGAAGCACGTAGGACTCCTTATATTTGCCCTTCATTTTTGTCCCTCTGTGATGCAGAAAACAGAGGAGCAGAAAAGCACAAATCTTAACATTGGTGAGCTACATTCATTGATATGCAAGGACCTAGGCTGTAGGACTCACTTGCACGCATTGATCACTTCCGTTGCTGTGTTTTGAATGTTGATCTTGGAAAGTGGGATTCTTCTTTCCTCCAGCTCTGATATGTTAAACGTTTGCCTTCCTGCAATGTCCATCTTAACCAAGATGATCTTGAGCTCCTTTGACAAACCCATGGACAATGCTTTCAGTCTCAAGGGATCCACTGGAGCTTTTGAGCTGGGAGGACTGCTTGCTGGTTTGGTAGCACCTGACTTGGTTGTAGTGATTGTTGCAGCTGAGGCTGTGTTTGAGGTGTTGTTGTCTGAGGTTGCCTTATTCTTCAACTTATTGTCTTCTACTTTAATATATTTTACCAGGTTTGCATCACTGTTCCCTGTGTCCAATTTGACTCTCTTGATGTCTTTGCCATGGGGGAGTTGATTTTCCTGAGGAATCTGGCCCTTCATATTGCCTGCAGGGGGTCTTGAGACGACTGACACTGAGGATGAAATGCCCCTCTTTTTCGAAAGCTTTACTTGATTAGCTTTATTTTTTACTTTCCTCTTTTTTGCCTTTATCTTTTTTTTGATCTCCGCTCCTCTTCCCACATCCTCAGCCTTTTGTTTTCGCTTCCTGGTTGCAGCCATGAGCCCAGTCTCTTTCCTGTTTTCTCGCTCTTCCTTGGTAGAGACGCTAATGACACTGGTGAAAGAGGCCCTGTGTGTTGTAGTCACTCTCAGCTCTGCACTCAGTGATTCCTCCAAAAGAGAGGACTCTGATTTCTCCAAGAGGTTCTCAGCAAGCCTCCCTTCTTGGCTCTCCTTTGCAGAACTCTCTATCTTTTCTTGCATTTTGACAGGCTCTTTCAGATATGGTGAACTGTGGAATTCTACAAGAGAGTTCGAGGTAGTGTCAGAGGGTGACTGATTGTTGGACTCAGAGGATGGTGTGGGAGTCGATTTGGAGATGTCCTGGTTTTCACAATCATGTATCTGTGGTACCACTGCAAGAGATGAGGAGTACTTCACTCCTTTTGTAGAAGCCCCACCAAATGGACCGCCTCGACATGTGGCCCTTTGGCTTCCAAGAAAGTTGGCAAGACTCTTAAAGACATCGTCCAAACCAGCTTTATGCTGGTGGAACCCATTGAGAAGTGAGCCAGAGGTTTTTCCACCGGTGTTTACCTGGTCTTCTTTGTTTTCCTCTATGTCTGGTTCTATTGGGCAAGATGGTTCAAAGAGTTCAGACGTGTCGTTGCAGGGTTTTTCATTCAATTTATCCAAACTGGGCTCTGTTTTCACGTCATCATTGCTTTCGCTATCTGCAGGATGAGGGGAAAAGCACGGGGTGGGGCTGGGCTGCAGAACAGGCCTACTCATTACACCTTTTTCAAGCTCTCGCTCCTCTTCCTCGAGATCTGACACAGGGGAACCCTGCCAGCTGAGCACAGGAGGAGTGTTTGCATGGTTGTCCCCACCATCTGTCAAATTTCCCAGCATAGCTTCAGGCTGAAGGTCTGGGGCACTGAGAACCCCCCCCTGACCATCATCTTTGTTATGAATGACTTGTTCTAAGCTAACGGAGCATGCAGTGTTGAGTAGTGCTGAGGCTTTACACACAACGGAGGGGAATGTGCCATTCAAGTGTGTTTTTGGTCCATTCTCTGAGGGAGATAATGTGTTGCTGGTTTGTTTGGGGCAATTAGAGAGAGATTTTGTTGGCTGCTTTTTGACAGAGAGTTGAGAGGAACTGCATTTCTTTTTTGGCTTCTTAACCAATTTTAATGTTGAATGCTGTGACGTGCAGCCGGGACGAGGACATTCTGTGGATGGACTGACTGATGTCCTCTCCCTGTGCTTGTGTTTGGGCGATGACTGGCTTTGACTCTCTGGGGATGAAGATGATGCCTCTACTTTACTGAATTTGGCCTCTCCTAGACACAAAGAATCAGAGGAGGAAGAAACCATTTCCTTCTTTGCTTTTTTGAATTTCCCATTTAATTTTCTGTCCTTCTTCAATCCTTTATCTCTCTTTCTCTTCTTTTCCCCCGAGCGTTTTTCTTCTCTCCTCCTTCGCCGTTTCCTTTCCTCGTCCTTTCTGTATGCCTTTTCGGCATTGGTCTTTCTCTCCTTTTTCAGAGCTTTGTCTTTCTGTTTGGACTCAGTTTTTCTGACATCCTCCTGCTCCTTCTCAGGCTTGCTTGCTTTTGAGGGGGCGAGAGGAGACTGTTGTGAGCAGGTCTTCCTGCCTTTGGAATCTGAAAACCTGGATTTGGAGACAGTGTGAGACGTTTGAATCTTGGTAGATGTCAGGCTGGGTCTCGATGTGTGACTTGGGCTTGCTGGGCTTTTCTGTTGTTCTTTTAGGCTGGGACAACCGGGCTGAACATCTGGGAAATCTTTTCTGCCACTGGCCTCGGTGTACAACGAGGGACTGGAGGGAGCACCTTGGCGGCTGGAAGCAGAACCACCGTCTTTAAAATGAGGGGAACGATATGGTGGCGAGTCTGTAACTGAATTCTTGTTGATTGATGGATCCCTTGAGTTGCCTTTTAGATGGGTGTGATGAGTTTCCTGCAGATTCAAAGTTTTGACTTTAGTTAAATGATAAAGGGTCTGATATGCTTCTAATAGCAACATTGAACTTGAAAGGTTGTATGAGTTTTTAAAGTGATCAGTCTTGTCAGATGTTGGTCTCTTACTGTGCTTTGTTTGTGGTGAGGACCCCAGGAGTCCTTCTCCTCCAGAGGCCGCAGGATCGCGTTGTGCTGTGGGACTCTCGGGTGGGTTGTGTGCCGCTGATGGTGGTAATGATGACTTTGCTGGCTGTAAGGCACACGGGTGTGGTCTGCTGGTGAAACCGAGATTTTCCGTTCAACCTTCTCTCTGTTACAGTGGTACGTTGCTTTGCCTCCGCAGCTCTGGTTCACAAGTTCTGAGTTACCAAAGTCATGGCCTCCAGCTCGCACTTCAGAGGTTTCCTTCAGCAATAACAAAGCAATGACAGTAGTCAGCTATGATATTTGTAGAAATATTTACAATTAGCGCTGCATGATATTAGGAAAACTTGGGATAACAGTGCTTAATATTGACTATTGATGATATGACTTGCGATCACAACTGCTGTATTAGCAGGTAAACAAACTGCATTCAATACAGCTTCTTATTAACTTTAAAACATTGTCCACATTAAACATATTTTATTGCTATTGCTGAATAATTCTAATTATATCCAGAAACCCTACAACTGAAAGATTTGCGGATCTCAGATGATGTGTAAGCTCACCTGTTGCTGTGTTGATGAGGTCCTGTATTCAGTGTGGTAGCAAGAACCTGCCCTGTTATCCTGGTTGCACCGGTGGTGGCTGGGTGACGATGGAGCGTGGGCAAGTAGAGGCAAATGCCTCAATCCAGGGTGACATGGCTGCAGAGGTATAAATAAATAGGGGACTGAGTTTAACCAACAGATGGTGCTGTTTTACCAAAATGAACAGACAAGGACAGTTTTTACCAACACAGATAAAGTTTGTTACTTGATCAGGGCTGAGGCCTCGTTTCCTCTTCGCCGGACACCCATTCCTGGGAGACAGATGGTGCTGTGGGGGCGGGCTGTGATGGTGTCGCTGGTGGAGGGCTGGCCGTTTCCAGGGTCCTGGTCTGTTGTTTACCATTCTGCCGGTGAAGTTCCTGTGTTGGTCAGAGGTAGCCCATCTATCTGGAGGGGGCTGCAGTTCCCTGTTGTTGCGATTCAGACGAGGGTCCCCATGCTATCAAAACAAACAAACCGTTAATACACGTACACAATCGCCTACAGTCGGCGGTTCTCACCAAATTGTTGCTGACATTGTTCTGCCAGTCTACGTATCGCTGGCCGGGTCTCGTTAGGTAACCATTGGCACCTCCTTGGTTGCTGAATGAGCGTGTAGCGTTGGGATGCCAGTTCTGGGCCTGGAACTGCTGCTCTTTACCGTCCCAGTTTCGGAATGGCTGACGATGTCCCTTCGGCATGCCTTTGTCCTGGACATGACTTCTGTCCCCTCTAGGAGGAGAACAAGAAATCTAAATTCATCCAAATTCAACACAGTTCTGACAAATGATACTTCTGTCCACATCCATCAATGCATCCAGTACACATGGAATCAAATCTTTAAAAGCACCTTCAGTAACACGTGTTACACCTTTTCAGTCCAGTGTGTGGTGGATAAAAACTGCTTCACTCACCTATTATAAAGACGGCCTGATGGTGAATGATGGGACTGGTTGCGCCCTTCTTGGCATCTGCAGAGAAGAAGAGAGGGAAGATCAATATTGTTTGGTGCATTGTACTTTATTTGAGATTATATTATTATACATCTGACCCTTCTGACAGTGGCTGCAAGTTGATGACAAACAGAGTTGTTCTTGTTCTCCTGTTTCAAGTTTTTGGGATCATTCTGCATTTTGTTATTTTGAACGTCTCAATCAAGATAATTTTTCTTCCCCTGAGCTGTGCTGGCCTCAGCTGCTGCAGTTAAACAGTAGCTCCGCTGAAGCTGGATGTTTCGCTCCCGTTTATCAGTCTTCTGCTTGTTCTCGCTGCACATTGAGTTCATCCACACAGCTGCAGCTGAAACAAGAGCGTTTCATGAGTGTGCTCATCAGAGTTTCAGTTGAATTGAGCACGTGTTGTGGTACTTACTGTATCTTGTTTTATCATATGATGAGTTCAGGTAGAAGAGCTTAATGTGGAATCATCTGAGTCTCAACAATGACATTTGTATGATAGATTTCAGTCACATGACCGACTCGCTACCCTGACAGCCTCGTCAGAAATGCTACTTGTCTCCAGTCAAGACTAATTGAATTACCCATCCATGGGAGAGAAACAAAAATCTAAGGGAAAACATACAAATGTTGGGGACTTGTGGGATCCACGTTCTGCACCGGCAGCTTTATTTACGTAGTAATGTGACAAAAATCCCATTGTTTTGTTTTCAGAGTAGCTTCGCCCACCTGTTCTCAACACAAGGTCCGATCTGTACTTTTTCTCACAGGAGTATGAGCAATTGTGTGATTGTTCAGAAGTTTGTGGGTGTGTTTCTTTATGTGGAAAAGCGCTCGGACAGCAACGGACCGAGTGGCGACCCCATCAAGAAAAAACCCTGGGCTCTGATGTGACAGAAATCAGCTGACCACACTCAGCTCCTCTGACTCTGGTCAATGGAAAACCCTTCATTATACCTCTGATCTGATCCTTCTGATTGACACAGGACAGCCCCGATTGTAGTAAACCCACATGTTGCCTG